>CBVK0100154351.1:0-28440 GCA_900067695.1 Picea abies
AAGATGGTGGAAAGATTGAATTTTCCAATAAGCAATCTTGAAAAATATTGATTGGTACAACTTGCTACTGGAGCTAAAAGAAAAATTAATGAGATGGTTAAGGCATGTCCAATGGACATGAATAGACTAAGCACCAGGGCAGTTTTGAACATCATACCTTTAGGTTCCTATGACTTTATAATTGGTATGGAATGGTTGGAAAAAAAACATGTTATCCTATATTGTTATAATAATGCATTACTTGCCGAGATGAGGAAGGGAACCTAAGGATAGTACATGGAATTCCCAGAGCAGTAATCATCAGATAAATTTCAGCATTGCAACTGAAGAAAAGTTATAGAAAAGGGTGTCAAATATTTGAGCACATATGGAAGAGACACCTAAATATAAGGTGTCAAATATTGAAGATTATGTAGTCCTAAAAGAGTTTGAAGATGTATTTAAAGAAATACCAGAATTACCCCCTAAAATAGATATTGATTTCTCCATCAATATGATGCCTGGAGAAACCCCAGTATCTAAGACCCCTTACTGGATGAGTACACCATAATTGAAGGAATTGCAAATGCAACTTGAAGGGATTCTAAAGAAGGGGCATATACACCCAAGTGTGTCACCTTGGGGTGTCACAGTATTATTTGTGAAGAAAAAGGATGGAACATTTAGACTTTGCATTTACTTTAGGTAGTTGAACAAGGTAGCTTTGAAAAATAAGTATCATTTGCCAAGGATCGATGACCTCTTTGATCAATTGAAAGATGAAAAAATATTCTCAAAGATTGATCTCAGGTCAGGTTATCATTAGTTAAGAATTAAAGAACAAGACATCCGCAAGATTGCTTTTAGAACACGGTATGGGCATTATGAGTTCACAGTGGTGCCATTTGGGTTATCAGATGCACCAACTATCTTCATGTGTTTAATGAATGATATTTTCAGAGATTACTTAGATAAGTTTGTCATTGTATTTTTAGATGACATTCTTATATATTCTAAGTCGGAGTAAGAGCATGAGAAACACTTGATGATGGTATTACAGGTATTAAGGGAGCATCAATTGTATGCCAAATTGAGCAAGTGCTCATTTTATGTTTAGTGGCCTATTTCTGCATATACTTTACTATCATCTCATAAGTTTACGAACACCCTAGTTGATACTTTAATGTCTAGAATTTATACCCATAAGTTAGCCAACATTTTTGGCACCATTAATCGGGAGATTCTAAAGGACTAGGATTTTTATTTTCATTTTAATTTCCTTTATTTTTCTCTTTAATTTTGTTTCTGGTACTAGTATTATAGAGGAGACAATGTAGTGATGGTAATATGAGAGGTAAAAACCCGTGCATACACTATTGTGGGGTACATTGTATTGTCAATTCTAAATTATGTTGGCATAATATGTTTTCTTTTAAGTTTTAATGATTCATGGAAAGAGAAAAAATATAACTCATGTGAATAGTCAACTTGGTGACAATAGGTTCTTAGTAGCATGAGGGAATTTGAGTACATGATTTTTCTTGAGATTTATGAGTTTTTAATTTGAATTTTTATTTGTGTTTGTTTCTGCAAGATTTCATTTATTTCTTTGAAGTTATTTTTTTTTTGGTCTGTAAGAACCCCCCATACACTAATCCATGTTGTGAGGTATAAGCTATTAGAAAACAAAAGAAGGTTTCCAAATATTTTGTTAATAAAAGGAGGAAACACTACTCCGATAAATCTTTCAACTCCTTACAACAATAGAAAACATATCATCATCTCAGGAGGAATAGATCTTGACAACAATCCGAAATATATTTGCATTTCAAATAACAACAAAAGAGAAAATGATCCATGAGAATATTCCATTGGAGGAGGATCCATAAACATTTTCTATTCATACTTGTAAATATACAGAGACAAAAGAGCCATGTATAACATTCGATGGAGAGCAGACATTGGAACCAAATATTGAAGAGTTTATTGCAATTTTGTGTTTGGATCCTTTGAGAAAAACCCAAATATTCTAAGATCTATAGGGAATGGAAGAGGAGGACATGAAAACCAACATTGATAAAAAAGAGACCCAAGGACGTAGTGAGTACATTGAAGTATGGTTCTAGACAATTATCATTCCACAATATTCCTTCATTCTCCAAAATATCTTAGCACCATATCAATCAAAACAATCGACTCCTCATATTCTGGTATTTATCATAGGATATTTTTCAAACTTGAATATGAGTACATTTGTAAACCTTTTACACACATGGATTCATTGGAAATATTCTTACACTTGAGGAAACATTTTCTTTTCCAATTAAAGTAGGATAGTTTAGAGAAATAAATGAATAAAATAGTAAAGAGAAAAAATAAGTCTAACTGTGAAAACCAAGATTCTAGTGTAGTTAGACATGAGCTTTTCTTGAAAACCAGGTTACCGGATGGAAACTCTCTTCAATAAAGTTATACATATATTTGTTGGTTCAATATTTCATTTATAATTTCTTCAAATTATTTTGTTTGATGCTTGAGTTGGATGATGTGGGATTCCTTAAGGTCCTCCTTCTAATAGATCTTGTCCCTTCAACTTGAGTAACTTATTTGGGATCAAGATAAGAGATTTAGATAATGACTTGGAACTTATATGCCTTAATGACATGTTTCCTCACTGAATGGAGGGAATACATTAATGTCCCTTGAATGTCATATCCTACAGGTTACTCAACTTCGACACATTCATTTGTGCCTGACAAGATGCTTTGAGGTACCTTGACACTCATTGTCATTATTGGTGAGTTATCTTGCGTTGGTTAATGACACTCATCAATGGTCAATAATCAATCCAATCCTTTCTATGTTCAACCTTAGAAAATTCATTCAAATTAAAAATACTATACCATAGGGGTTGGAAAATATTGAAGACTATATGGTTTAATGGTATTCACAACAACTTGTAGCCTTTCACATTTGGAAATAAAAGGGAGATGTTGACAATCAACAAAGGAACTTGTATTAAAGAGGAAGATCTTTATTCTGGTAGCATTCCGAGTAGTTTTTTTAGTTCATATCCTCATTATATATATTGAGACATCCATCCTTGTTAACTTTTATATGCAACATGTCAAGAGATCATCAATGTTGGTAGAAATTATCAGATTTCTTGCAACATTTACACCCTTCCAGTAGTTCATTGAAGAGTATATCCTCTTCCTTCATAATTTAGCACTATACAATTTGTTTCAATCCATTCACATGGTATATCGTGTCTTCCCATAGAATTATATCCCTTGTGAAAGTGAATTTCTCATTTTTTCATATTTCGGATAGCATGCTAGTCTGCTACTAAAATTCCCAACACTTTAGTTCCAACCTATTCAACCCAATCAACCAAGGTCCTAATGTTCACAATTTCTCAGATCATCATAAATAAACAAGAGTGATATTCCCATGGTTTTCCAAGAGCTCACCAATAGTCCTGTGTTGTCCAAAACATTGATTTTCTATCGGATATCATCCTGTAGCACCTACAATTTTGCAAGCACTTTGATTAATTGCATAACAACAAATGATGAGGACAAATTCCATCATCTAGGATTTGTTCAGAATGGTGATGAAATGCTTACGTATTCACAATATGACCTAAACTCTCAATCAAAAATATGCATGATCGCAATCAAAGTGTCGGTCAATGCCTAAAGAAAGAACCACCAACATTAATCAGATCAAGAAATCAATTTTTGGAGTGAACGATCAAACATGAAATTGGGGTTGGCTGTTGTGATTTTATCAAATATATATAGAATTATTGCATGAAACATTCAACACAAATACTTTGTTCTTCAACCATATCCCAAAAGATCCCCACCTTCCAATATAAGAATACCATTTTTCCTCTTTAGCGACAATATTTCTCCCTTGATGACACATAACACACATAAGTGAGGTGGCACCTCTCCCTCAAAATACATAAAGATCAATACCTTCGATAGCTTCAATTATTTGGAATCCTTGAGTGGCTAGAAATATCTACAATTCCAATAGAAAACATATGCCGACACAATCCTAGCATGATACCAGACAAAAATATCAATAAAGATTCCAAAAATAATATGCAACCAAGGTAAGGTGAGAAAATGTATGTTTCTACATCTAGACTACTTACTAAAACTTTGTTATTTAGCTAGCATAAATCCTCTAGGTATGACATCTATGACTACCCATAACCTAGTTGCAACCTATCAAATTTAATACCTATGCTATTATTGTACTCAAATCAATGATGAAGATAAATGCTTCGGTAAATATTCAGAACCAAAAAGACACGACCTCAACATTTCCCCCCCTCATAATATATAGATATTAAGTGTATTTAATGGCATATGAAAAATACACATTTTTTGAATTAAACTCCATATCCAACCATAATAACATTATTTTATTTCACCACGATCCTTTTAATATCATAATGAAACTTACTAATGTAATTTGAATGTGGAATTTGTGCATGGGCTCTAGATTTGAATCGGGACAAGATTCAAATCCATTTAACTCACTGTTTACAGTCACATCAATTCTGGTAGTGAAAACCCCAGGTACATCGTTATCATTTCCAAATCACTCTTCCATTTAGAATTATGATTTCCTTGATTCATACCTCAAATCTATAAAAAATGGCATTCCCAAAGAAGATCATTTCATCTCATTTTCATAGCTCTACATCCCTCGTCTTCCCTATATTCCCCTAATCTTGTCAAATTGTGTTTGAACTAAGAAAGGAACATGAATTATGACAAGGGGCACCATAGTTAGACACGAACCAAATGGGAAACAATACTTTAGAGCACACCCTGAATGTAAACAAATGTTTCAGAAGGAAGGGTGGCTCACATTTTGTAAAAATATGCAAGGGTATAATATGAAGGTTACAAGAGATGTTACCAAGAGCTTCGATGGAATGAAGGATAAAATATGATGTCTTGAGCTTACGATCATAAAGGATTTTGTGGAAACTTCCATAGGGTTATGCCAGTCAATAAAATGTTGGTTCAAGGGAATATAAATCAAAGGAAAGAGTTGGAGTGAGTACCTCCTTCTAGTCATCAAGACCTCGATTGGAATAAGGGGATTCCTCAAGCATGGGTAAGAGGAGAATGACATGAGGTATTGGAAGTATTACAAAGATTCATTACCTATGAAGGTAGGTATGTTGTGACTTTCCTTTACCATATGAGGTTTCTGCTACATTTCCAACAAAATAAAGAAATCAACCTTCCCTTTTTCTTATGGAAAATCTTGGCCAAGATGACTCAACGTGTTCGAACTGACCCAATCAATCTAGATTGAAACACTTTTCACAATGGACTGATCAAATTTATCATTCTTGATGAATTGAGGAAACATGGGATAGCTTGGGACCATTTATTGTTCCAAAATGGGTTCCAGGAGGATGGCACAGATGAAAATTATAGGGAAAAGTGAATCTCCTCAAAGTATCAAGTCCACACTAGTTAAGAAGAGGAAGAAAACCCATATGGAAAAAACAACAGAGGAAAGAGGACATATTGATACTACTTAGAAAAATAAATGAAAGAAGAAATTTGCATGGGCAAATGAGACACCACTTGAAAGAGAAAGGAACCTAGTGATGGCATATATAACCAGGATCAGAGTGAAACAAGTACACTAGGAACCAACACAAAATTAGGGAGAGAATGAGGTCATCATTCTAAGAAAATCTTGTACCATGTTTTTTTAGAAGAACATGGTTCCTCTGTCTTCAAGTCCTATAACAATCAACTCAAAGGAAAGGGAGATTTGAACAGAACGTGATAATTCAATCCTAGAACTTAATATCTCTAAGAAATTTGAACCCAACATAGAGCCCAAGGAGCCTGCCATAGAATTAGATTATTTTAGAACCAAATTTTATAATTCAAGGGTAGATGAATATAAACCTGCTCTAAAACCAGAGGAGCTCAGATCTGTTAACCTTTGAGGGGGCGCCTATGTAGCTTCACTAATTGTTGATAACTGTTTTAGGATAACAATAAAGAACAAAATGATGTGGAGGCTAAGAGAATAATTCCAAGAAGTGGAAATCCTAGATCGACATATCAAATAATAAAATGAAACTTTGAAAGCACACAGTGCTAAAGTGAAAGAGAATAATAAGAACCTTCAGTCTAAATGCAAGGCCTCGTTTAGGAGAGATAGGAATTTGTATAATCAAGAAACATTGCTCTATTAATACAATGAGAGGCTAAGACACAAGATAATTTAGAAGTGACAGTAGAACCATCAAGCCAATGTGGTTTCCACTTCGAATATATACATTCTTATCAAAGAAACATAGCGTGTGTGAGATGGTAAAAGGATCACAATTGTGAAATCTTCAAGAGATTGATTTTTTGCATGAGGACATGTAAAGGTTCATGCATGGGGGAGATGATGAGTCCAATTTTGGACACCTTTTTGTAAGTATCATACCTTCTCCTTGCTCCCATTTTCACCTCGTAACCTACATCTTTCGTAAATTTACCAACACATCCTCTCCTTCCAAGACATATATCATAGGAAACTATACAAGGTAATCAACCCCCGTATTTATCTTAATTACCAATGTTTTGGTAATTGTTTGGATGTGAAATTGCTTCATATCACCATTACTCTTTCAGAGACCCTTTTGTTAACAGGTGGAGAATTTTGGTAGCATGCATCTACAATTCTGGTTGTGCTTCATCGGTTTGCATATATACACTATCTCAAGGAAGAATTGGGAATATGGGTTTTGCAACAACCACCTAGAGATAGATTTGTGTCTATAAGATCCAATCAACCTCCAACTCAAAAAACACAGTGGTGTGGTCAAACTTTGGTCAACCTCTCAACAAACGCCAGCAAGGAAAACACAACCTTGGAAGAGAGACTTGTTCTCATTCATCTTACCATGAGAATATGTAATGACCCAAAATTATAACAAAGATAATTAAATAAATTATCCAATTAAATGAACATTAATTTGTAACAAGGAAATCCTTATGAAATTTAATCAAATCATAGAAGAGGTGAGGAACTTACTTGGAACCAACATACATGTAATACGATGACTTTAGAAATGTAGGCACAATTGATCTTCAATTTGAACAACCAAAATAGTAAGTGGGGGGTGACTCTCCACCCAAACGTAGACCTTGCTACTTAAATATTCAGTAGGATCCCTCAATTGACTACTCAACCAAAAATATTAAACCTTTCTCTCTATATATACCAGCCAAAGAGAGATGTATTTTCTCCTTCTTTCCCTTCCTTATATAAAATTATTTATTATATTTTTAAGGTTTTTCCATAGATTGTCGTTACATATTTTATTATTTTCTTTAATTAACCAACTATCCATAATAAGTACTTATTATTATCCCCTTTAAGATAATTATTATATACTCCTTTATTATTATTTATTCTTATAAGTACTTATTATGATCGTTTTAGGAGAATTATTATATTACTTTATTATTATTATTTATTCATATACTAAATAATAATATGATGCATGACATCCACCCATCCTTCTAGGAAATTTTCCCTGAATTTAGTTTTGATTATGCTACTTATAGGTTTTTAATTAGGTCACCATATCCTCCACAACACCCTCTATTATCTCCTATACCTTCCACAACACCCTCTTTTGGACTAGTATAAAGCCACCCATGTGACTATAGTAGGCATTGAAAGTCAACATCAGAACACCAGGGAAACACGAGTACTCTCTAGATGTCCTTCTTGAATTCCAAAACTAGGCTTAAATCCTACCAGTCTATCTGGAGGCCCAAAGCTTGAGACCTCATATGCGCAAGAAATCATATGGATTGGTACTCACGTACACTAGTATCACTAAAGGATGACCTAAAATTCCTCCATGATTTACAGGTACAACCCCAGGCATTGAATTCCAATCCTAGAACACCATCGATGAACAACATTGTAGCTATTCTTCGGGACTTCAACATCACAACTCCAATAAAATGCATAATATTTACTAGAATAAGAAGTATATTGAGTTATACCCAACCCATAAGATGTTACTTTGTAATATTATCCTTCATGGTTATGGGATCCCACGAGATCATCAAATAAATTGTCCCTCTAAGACCACAATCACGACCCTCTCAGACCACCATTGATAACCTGACAATAACCACCTCACAACATGCAATCATTGCATTAGTCATTATATCAACATCTCAAATAAAAATTCACATGCTAACTCTTGCATGTCATCATGAGAATACAACATCATTTTCAAAACCACATGCTCTTGCATGTCATTTTTAAACATCTCATCATAAAAATTTCATGTAAGTACCACATGTCATCATATCATGACATACTGTCATAATATTATAACCTCAACACATCTTTATCAAAGATATATTATATCAAAATGAAACCACATGTTAACATAACATCATGAATATAATAGTCATCTCAAAATCATCATCATGATTCATCAAAAAAATCAATTTCACTAGACTGCATAAATAACAACGAATACCAACTTTTATATCTAAGAAATATCATCAAAACATCCATCTACTATATGGATCCTCTTGGTTAAGTTTTTCATCTTGGGCTGGATCATTAATATTACGAGTGATATGTTCTCATAAAGATACCAATTGTTTTTCAACACTCATTTCCTCTTCTTTCAACTACAAGGTTAATAATTTAGGGGATATGTATAATCACCCTATCAATATGATAAAATTTTCATATAATTTTGTTGTTTTAACACACTATTAACCTTCGAGTAAGCCCCGATCAACTAAATCCACCACAATCAAGGAAAGCATTCTTACTGAGTAGTGACATTATGCAACCAACTATTAATGACATTGATAGTATGACTTAAATCATTAAGTCCCAAATACAAATTTTCTCATAACCTACTAAAGTAATGCTTGAAATGCCTCTAAGTCCCCCCCCTTTTTAATGATTTTCAATCTGGTGAGCATCTCACTTGAGAAAAATCACAAGCTCATTCAACAATATCAAATGAGAATCTTCCCAAAGATTGCAAAGTCAAAAATCAAGGTGAACATCTAATTACCTTAGGTACTAAGGCATAAATTCACTTAATCATGCAAAGATTCTTCCTAGCAAATTTCAGCATTCAAACAATCGCATGCAAATGAAATCCGTCCTTTTATCCTTACATACATAAGCCAAAATTTCAAGTGAGAAATGATAATGTTTTTCTCAATAATGATTGCCATATATGCACTCAATTCTCTAGAAAAGTTTCAAGTAGAAAGATGGAAACAAGGAACTTATTCCTTTAAAACAGATTCATTCATTCAAGCTCTTTATTCCCCTATTCAAAATGTGATGTCCTTAGAGCAAGACAACCTAGTAACCCTTAATTACTACAACCCAAAAATCATTTGAATCTAACTTGTTTTTTATTAATATGTCATATCCATACTAAATTCTTACTTCTATTTGCATTATTATAACTATGTTGCCAATTTCTAATCCCATTAATACCATAAACAACCTTAAATAAAAAAGTCATGGATAAACTAGTCAAATTCCAAAACATGATAAAGTCAAAACTGGGTAATTCCATATCTATATAAGATCAAACTTCAAAATATGATTTGGCTCAAATACACATATAAAAATATGCGAAAACATTATAAAATAAAATATTCAAAATTACATCTTTCAATTTATTTATGAATATAAGTCTTAAGAGATAGCATTACCTTATCATACGTCAAGCATTGCCATGATTTATACTTTATCTAAATGTATCCATTGATCCTATACAAATAGGGCTATTCATTACTAAACAATATTAGAGAATAAGCCCAATACACCTACACATTTACCATGCTAACATGCTACTTTTCATTTATTTATTTTTAAACACACAATATCATAATTTATAACCATATCTCTTTTAACAACCCAATCATTTACTGAAATAAGTGTAATGTCAAGTTGGATGAGGGTTCTGATTGGAGGCGAAAATGGAGCGAAACTGGTTTTTGAATCCTGGAATAACTGAGACAAGTCATCAATGGAGATGGGTCAAAAGGTTGGTGTTCACACTGGCACAAGAAGGTTTTTAATGTGATTTGCCTACCTTTGTTTTTTAGTTTTCAGAGCTTTTAGGTATTTTGTGGAGCTTTCGGGTTTTTGTAGTCAGTTTTTGGAGCTTCTAATTGGATAGGAGTAAGTTTAGTTTATTTCTTCTAATATCGTTCCTAGTGGAAGGAAGGTTCTTATTACTTTCTTTGGGAACTGGACTTTGGGTCCCTTGGGGAGAGAACTTACCTCGGTACTAGTATCTCTAGTGGTGGGGTTTATTTTTACATTTATTAATCCATTACTCTAATTATCCAAATTCTCTGGCTTTGTCCTAAAGTGCTTTAACTCTTCTTGGAACTGACTTGAGTGGATCCCAAGTGGTAGGTCATGGCGGCTAAGCTTCCTCCACTTGTCGAAGAAAACGTCAGCACATTGATGAATGTGGCTGACAAGGAAGTGTGGAAGGCCAAAGGTCTCTTCAATCAGGTGGATTCAATAGGTCTACGTATTGTCACATTGAACACATCTTCAAAGCTATCCCAACTAACTCCACTACCGCAACCTTCCCATAGCACGAAACATACTTTCTCCTTTGTAGATTGTTTGCATCCGACATCTATTTTTTCATCATCGACCAAGCGACTCTCTGGTTCACAGGTCCAAGGGACAAAGGATAAGGTTAATCATGTCTATAATCTCTTAAAGGAAGGTGGAAAGGGTTCTGAGTCACTAGTTTATAGTCATAGACTGTGGAGAGAGAAGAAGTCAGTACATAAAATGGTGCTTGGCTTGGATGCGGGTCTGGTTGAGACCTGCACTTTGGCACTCTGTGGTCTTGTTGGTAGACTATATTATATATATTTGTGTAAAGAATCTATGACGAAGTGGGTTGATCATAACTGGAAGCGGGAGTTAGGATACTCTCCAGAGATAATTTACTTGACAAAGGGTTGGTTTGGTTTTATTTGTAGAACCCCTGAAGACTCCACAAGACTGCTAGAAAAGAGATGGATGATTGGAGGTAGCAGTCTGATGATTAAAATATGTCGTTTGGATTTTAATACATATACTGATTATTTCCATATGCGCTAGTTATGGGTTTTACTCCCTGGCCTACCCTTACAGTTGTGGAATGTGGAAGCCATGGAGGTGATAGGTAATTCCTTAAGTTCCTTTGTTTCTTTAGATGAATCTATTTTGTCGACACCTTCTAGGAAAATGGGGAAGATACTTGTTGATATAGACGTACATGGAGTATTGCCTAAGCTATTGGAGATTGAATGGAGGGGTTGTAGAATAGTCTAGAGGCTGGACTATCTTGGAATAACATTTCGATGCAGAATTTGTCATAAGACTAGTCACCTAAAAAATACCTGCATGGGTCGAGAAGAGGAGGAAGTATCAGAAAAAATGGCTCTCCATAGGGACCTGGGGGATCTAGAGGATGAAGAGAATTATGCAGGTTTTGACTATTGTATCCCGCAACTAGAATCAACCCCATCACCAGAGAAAAATTATACTTTCATGGGTAAGTTATCATTATACTGTCTGACTCTCTATAATACATTATCATTATTGGAAAAAGAAACTTTGAATTATTCTTCAGAGTTATTTTCCCTCCTCCTTTGGTGAAGTCCAACTTGAGGGGTGATGGAGGGTTACCGGTACAAAGGCCTTTGATTCCTCTATCCTCACCTGTACCTGAACCTTTGGAGCCAAGGGTTTTGAAAACACCTGTCAGTAATCTTTCTATTGATCGAGAGCAACTTTAAAATCCTATCTCTAACTTTACTAGTCCTGACCCTATGGTGGAATCTATCCTAATTCCTTCCCATACTTTAGCTAAAGTTTTTTAGGGGGTTTCTTCCACATCGGTTGAGGTGCAACCAATTTCCGGATGCCGAGAATTGGAGGAGGGAAATTCCTCATTATATGTGGTACTGGATTCACTAATCCCTTACTTGCGGGACAGTAACAACCTGGATCCTCTACCGAATTTATTTGGTAATATGGTGGTTGATCCTACTAGATTCTTTGGTGAAATTGACATGGAGATCCTCCCCTAGGAGGAACCCACTAAGGAATATTCTTTGTCTCGAGGTATCAGGATTGAATATTCACCGATAAAAATGAGAAGTTCCAGAAAAAAGTTATGGTCGTCAATTTCTTCATCCTCTGTGGTGGATCCATCCACATCTGACAGTGGGGCACTTAGAGTAGTTAAGGCCCTTGCTAGGGCTAAGTAATGATTTACATGTCTTTAAATCTTAGAGGGGTAGGTGGCTCTCTAAAAGCTGCCTCATTCTGACGTTCTTTGGAAAACACACACCCTATTGTATTCATACAGGAGACTTTGGTCCATGAACAGAAAGCTCAGGCTTTCATGCTTAAGTTTTGTCCTTCATGAGTATCCTGTACAGTGAGTTCAGTGGGTTCTTTGGGAGGTCTTCTTGTATCATGGGACCCTCATATTTTAAAATTGTTTATGTTTCTTACTTGTGTCGGGATTCTATTGTCAGGTTCTATTATTGCTACTAAAAGTAATATCAACCTTTTGAATGTATATGGACCATTCTTGGAGCGAAAAATGTTCTGGACGAATCTTGCAAATAGTGGCCTGTTATCACTAAGGAACTTGGTGGTTGCGGGGGACTTAAACCTTACCTTATCAACTAGCAAGGTTTGGGGAGGTTCAACTGCATTAGACCAACTATTAGGGTTCTTTAATACACTCTTCCAAGCACACAAACTTATTGATGTCAAACCCGATAAAATTGTTCTGACTTGGTGTAATGGGCGAGCGGGACTTGAGGCAATCGCCAAGAGATTGGATAGGTTTTTGGTTTCAAAGGACTTTCTTATGGAGGTCAGACTTTATAGAGCTTGGGTTGAATATCCGTATGTATCAGATCATGCCCCTATAATTTTACATATGGAGAATTCCATCATTCAAAAATCTTGCCCTTTCAAATTTCATGCTCAGTGGTTAGCGAAAAAATATTTTAATGACTTGGTTATAAAGCTGTGGAAAGATCAAAAATATCGGTAGGAAGGTGACTGTCAGAGGCATTTTTGTATGGAATTTAAAGGATCTGAAAGACATAACTAAAATATGGGCTAGAGAAAAAAGGGCTCGGGATACAACTGCTTTGGACAATATGGAAGATAACATAAATTGTTTCTTACAAAATCTCTTGGATGGTAATTATTCTATGGAGGTGGAAATAAATCTCATAAAACTAGAAACTGAAAGAAAGAAACATCTTAAAACTCAGGAGGATCTGTGGCATATTCAGAGTCGGGCTATATGGGTAAAAAACGACGATCAAAATAATAAATTTTTTCATCAGTTTGCAAATCACAGGAGAAATAACAAATTTATATGGGAGATTTCTGATAATTAGGGGACTATTCATAAAGAACATAAAGCTATAGCGGATGAGGCAGTAAAATACTTCATTTTTTTTTCAAGCCTTCTATAAATGGTATATCTAAAGATTAGGTTCGAGTGGCTAGTCAGTACCCGAAAATGTTAGATGTAAATGAAGCGGAGGACATTTATAATTCAAGCCTTCTATAAATGGTATATCTAAAGATTAGGTTCGAGTGGCTAGTCAGTACCCGAAAATGTTAGATGTAAATGAAGCGGAGGACATTTATAAGCCTGCAACACTTATAGAATTGGAAGCTATATTAATGTTATTCAAAAAAGAAAAGAGCCTCAGGCCTGATGTATGGTCGGTGGAACTGTATCTACATTTATTTTATCTAATGGGCGAAGATATTTTGGCTTTGGTGGAGGAGACCTGGATAAGTGGGCATATAATAGGTAGCTTAATTTCAACTTTTATTGCTTTGATTCCCAAAAGCAATAAGCCTCAACAATTCAGGGATTACATGCCTATTTCACTGTGCAAACTAGTATATAAAGTTATTTCAAAGGTGATAGAAAACAAGATAAAACCAATATTATCAAGATCCCTATCAGAAGAACAACTAGGTTTCTTGGAGGGGTGCCAGATTCTAGATTCAATTGGAACTGCACATGAGTGCATTCACAATATAAAGAAGAATAAGAAAAAATCCCTCATCCTAAAAATTGATCTGCAAAAAGCGTATGATTGCATCAGTTGGGACTATCTCAGAATGGTTCTTATTCAAGTTGGCTTTGGTCTACATATGACAAACTGGATTTTGGCTTGCGTGAATTCAACATCATTTGCACTACTTGTCAATGGAGAGGCAACGGATTTTTTTAGAAGTGGTAGAGGCATGTTCCAAGGGTGTCCGCTATCCCCGTTATTATTTATCCTGGTGATGGAGAGTTTGAGTCTCTTGTTAAAAAAAAGTCAGAGAAAAGGATTCATAAATGGTATCAAAGTAGCTAGAGTTACAAAAAATTTACATATATTATTTGTTGATGATATCCTGCTACTGACAAAGGCATAAATTCAGGAATGGCAGGAAATTGAGATAATTGTACAGTTGTTATGTTCGGTCTCGGGCTTAATGGTGAACCATACAAATTTGATTATACATTACTCAGGTCTTTTGGAGTCAGATATTTCGTCTTTTAAACAAATCTTGGCGTATAATTTTTCTGATCTATCTATGGGTTTCAAGTATCTGGGATACTACTTGAAGGCAGGGATACAAAAAGATGAAGAGTGGGTTTGGCATTTAACAAAATTTGAGAAGAAAATTAAACATTGGAGCTATAAGTGGCTATCCCTGGGGGGTAGATACATCCTTTGCAAATCAGTCCTAGAAAGTCAGCATGTATATTGGTTATCCCTTGCATCGATCCCTTCCTTTGTTCTTCACAAGTTAAGGAAGTTACTCTACAATTTTCTATGGAACGGGAGTGGTGAAAAAAAGCATTATCATCTCTGTCGATGGGAGACATTAACTCGACCAAATCGATGGGGAGGATGGGGTTTTCGCAATAAATTTTCTTTTAGTAAGGCATTGGCAGCATCGACCTTGTGGCGGGTTATAACAAAGCATGGTATATGGAACAAAGTATTAAAACATAAATATTTTCCTTTTAGCTCAGTAAATAATTGGCTTAGATCTGCCTCCTTTCATTATCCGGCAGCATCTAAAATTTGGTCTAGTCTAGTAAAGTCAGTGCATTTGATAATGAATTGGATCAGTTGGAAACCTGGTTCAAGACATTTTGTGAGCTTGGGTCAGGACAACATTCTGGGTCTAGGATCCTCATCTTATCTATCTTCTCAGCTAGTCAGTGCACTCAGACATAAACAAATCACGTTGCTGGCACAAGCTTGGAAACATCAAGAACATGACACAATATCTTCTACATGGATAAACAACATGGAGTTGGGGCTATCAAGTAATCTATCATCGGAATGGGATTAGTATAGGCGGGCCTTACAAGCTGCAGGAGTGATAGTTACATATAAGATGGACAAACTTATCTGGATCAAGGGTGACACATTAGGAATACTCACGGTAAAGAATGTCAATGAGGCTCTATTATCTACACAAGATCTCCCAATGATCACCGGATGGTGGATTCAAATGTGGAAATGGAATATTCAACAAAAGGTAAAACTCTTCCTGTGGTTGGCAGTCAATAACAAGATTATGACATGGAATAATCTCCAACTCAGGGGTTGGAAGGGACCGGGGCGGTGTCAATTATGAAAAAAGGAAGGTGAGGACAACTCACATTTATTTATATACCGTCCCTTTACCAAATAAATCTGGTTAAACATAAAAAGGAACAAAAATATATATCACAATTGGAGAGGAAATGATCTGCATGAATGTTTATCCAACTGGACAGTAGATAAAATAACATCTCCCAGTCTTGCGGCATACACTTGTTGGTACATATGGTTAGAAAGAAATGCTGTTATTTTTTATGGAAAGGAGCCATCAATTTCATCGGTAGCTATTAAAACTCTTATAACTATCAAAAATCAAAGGCCAAATTAAAGAATCCGCATTCCTGACCCTGTTGAATAGCAGACACTCTTGAATACCTAGTGTCGTTTTTTGATAGAGCGGCCTAGGCAGATGGGAGATGTTGTGGTGTTGGGGGTATTATTAAAATTTCTGCAACAATAGACTTATATAAGTGGTATTTAAATTGTGGGACGGGTACAAACACAAAGGTTGAACTATTGGGAGTTTGGGAAACCTTATACATTGCAAAATATCTATCTATATCCAAGCTATAGGTACTTGGAGAATCCGAAGTCATCATAAACTGGTTAAATAAAAAAGGTAATCTTCGTGTTAGTGCCTTGGAAGGATGGAAGCAAAGAATCAGTTTATTCAAGGAAAAGTTTTTAGAAACAAACTTTTATCATATCCTTCGTGAATTCAACATGGTTACGGATGAACAATCAAAAAAAACTCTGCTCAAACCTGAAGGATATCTCGTCCTTCATAAGTGGTCAAATGGAATGGAGGGTACTAGAATCATCATCAATATCTATTGATGGATGACTCTATTCAGTTTTCTCTTTTTGATCTTAGTTTTTTGATACCTCCTTCTGGTCTTTGTTTTTCTAGATACTATTTTTCAGACTTATTAGAACTTTTAGGAGCTATGTATTGAAGATGTTTGTGTTCCATTATGGACCGTCTCAATTTTGCCAGCTTTTATTATGTTTATTCTCTCCATTTTTAAACAGTTATTTGAATAGTACTATCATATAAATGTATCAGTTTTGGGCTATTATCAGTTTGGCGTTTGTAAAAGTTATATTACCTTAATATAATTATGTTAATTTTCTAATTGGAAAAAAGTTGTGAAACTAAACTTTTGCTCACACAATGATCAAAAGTTGTCTATAGGAAATTATATAATGACACGTTACTCTTAACAATTGTTGACACAATGATCGAGATTTGCCAATAGGGGATTTATAACGACACGTTCCTCTTAAAATTAAGTGAATATAAGTTTATAGGGCATATTATCTGTTCATATGGGTATGATGATTGGGATAGAATTTGCTCATATTATGTACGGAAGTTGCTCATATTGTGTGGTAATTAGAAAGAAGGGGATATTATAATGAGAGGAGAAAATATGTAATAAATAATAAGTTGAACCTCGAAACATATTGAATGATGATGGTAAGGAACTGAGGACAAGTTTTATGTTTTAAAAGTATTAGAAGTTTGCATGATGTGTTCATATTGTGTGGTGATTAGGAAATAGTGGAATATTATAATGATAGAGGATAGGAGAAGCAAGTTTGTAATAAATAATAAGTTGAACATAGAAACATGTTGAATGATGATAGTAAGCAAGTGAGGACAAGTTTTATTTTTAAAAAATATAGGAAGTTTATATAATCTGTTCATATTGTGTGGTGAGTAGGAAAGAAGGGAATATTATGATGATAGAAGAGGAAATTTGTAATATATAATAAGTTGAACAAAGAAACATATTGAATGATGATGACAAGAAAATGAGGATTTTTATTTTTTTAATATTAGAAGTTTGAGATAGACAAAAAGTTATAATTGTGGGAAGAGTACTTGAGTTTAATTTAGAACAATTTTATTGTGTTATGATGACAAGTGATGGAACAAAAATAAAAGCAGATTGTGTTATGATGATATGTAATAGAGAGAAAAGAAAAAGATAAAATGTAAGAAGAAGATGAAAGGGATAAGGAAGACCAATTGTATTATTAAGACATGAATTATAATTGTATGTTATTGTTTTGTTTTTGTTTTCACTATTATGATTTTATTGATATAAGATCAATTTTGAATAACATTTTATATTAAAAGGAAAGTTTGAGAAATATTATTTTATTTATTAAATAGAAAGTTTAAAGAGAAAAATGATTAATTATAATTGATTGATTTATTTATTTATGACTCTAATCCTTAGGGGTGGATAGTATATAGCTTATTGAAATTAATTATGTATAGATTATATTCTACCTTGTAATCTTAGGGTTTCTTCTTGACAGCTTAGTTTTTCTCCCATCAACTTTCAGTTGAGACATTAGATATACTCTTTAGAACTTAAGACTAAGGACCACTTAAAATTCAAACATTTTTCTTACTATGTAATTAGAGGATGGTTATTTTCAGATCACTTAGTTCTCTCCAAACACTTGTGGCTTATGCATACATATGGTTATCCCTCTTCCTCTAGTAGATATTTGAAATTTGATAATAAATTACTAGAGTTCAGCTCACCAACTAAAATGCACTAGATTGATTACCTTATACATCCAACCCTCTGACACTAGTAGAAAGAGGTTGCATAGCCAGCTTCCGAGCTCACATGATAGACAAGGCATCATAGTCAAATGATTTCTAAAGCCTCATGCCCATCACACATTTCTTTGCATCCTTGAAGGTTACAATATCTAGAGCAACATGTCTCGATGAGAAACCTCCTTCTTCCTAAGCTTCTTCATTGTTCCCCATCTTGTTGGGCTAGCACTTCCTAGTTATTTTCTTCACATTTTCCCTTCTTTTAGGTTGTTTTTCCCTTGGGATGTGCTTTCACCTTTCCCTTGTTGTTTTCACATATTATATTCCTCGTAGTCCCATGAGCTAACTTTGACCTTTAGTGAACATTAATATCTAGATTAAATTATATTATATTATATTATGATACAATAGTAAGATTTAAATGTAGAGAACCAATACTTAGAGAAGTGACATAGACTGTGGTAAGGTAAAGGATCCTTTAGAATCTAAGGTAAAGGATCCTTTAGAATCTAATCAATATTTGAGCCATTCATAATATACAAGAGATTATTTTTTTTCCATGAGTATACTAGAGAAGATATGACACTTTACACACATAATTTCATAATGTGTAGTGCCATAAATGTATTTAGCCAAAAAGGGAAATTTTAGGATTTTATTTTATTTTAGTTAGTATTGTTCTGATAATCTCAAGGGGAAATGTTGATGAAATTAATGGTTATGAACCTTTTTTATCAACATTATTGGATTGATTGTGTTCAACATAACAACTAAGTGTTTTTTTGTTTGGAGGAAAGGAAAATTTTAGGGGATAAATTTCACTATTGGGCTAATTTCCCATGTTTTTTTCCAAAAAAAGATTCTCCAAATTTATTTTTTATAAAAATTATTCATCCAAATTCTATAGGATCAAATTATTTTACTTTAAAAATTGCCAAACATTTCTAGAAACTATATAAAATCCTTAGAAATTTTATTATTTTTACAAAACTATCGCCAAACATTTTATAGTTGGCATTTTAAGAATTAATAATATTTGCAAAGGTTTCTACACTACACTTTGAAACATTTTTCAAGAACAAAGCCTTTGAAGAATTTGTCAAGACCAAGATTCTACATCTAAAGAAGGTCAAGATTGTCACTATGTCTACAACAAGACATCAACTATAGTTTCGATGGTGAGTTGTTCTTCCAAAAGAGGAAGTGATTGTTGATTGCTTGGGCATAATCCACATAGCAAAAATCTATGTTGTACACTAGTCTTGCATAGTTGAGTGTATCTTGAAGTAGATTAAGGATGGTACCCTTTTATGTAGCCTTGTGTCGTTGGTTTAGGAATATCAAAGCTCCATCTAAGACTTATTTGTATTCTATTGCTACATGAGATTATTTAGAGTTGAGCAAGTCTCCTTTTCGTTGTTGGTTTTCCCAATTGGGTTTCCAAGGTAAGTCCTCTAGATCTATGATGTGTGATTTCATGTATTCTATCTTGTTTTCATTTCCTAAATACATACTAAAATATGAAGATACCAATTGCATGGTATTAATACTATTACACAATATTAATTTGTATAAAAAAGAGCACCATAAGGGCTAATTAAACCAACTCTATAAAAAACAGATATTTTCCACATTTAAAAAGTTAATACAAATTTTGTGTTGGTGAATTTACTTAGCCATAAGCTAAAAAGTTATAGATCATATGGTATCATAGTAGTGTATCCTTGGCAAAAGCACACTAAATCAAGGAAATCATGGGTAAATATTTGAAATGGGAAAGGTTGGAAGAGTTGAAGGCCATCAATGAGAAAATCCAAGAAGAGAATTAGTCATTGAGGGAGAAGTTGTAGTAGTCAAAGAAGAAGATGGAAGAATTTAAATGTGAGCTCCAGGCCTCAAAAGATTTAATTTCTTTTATGAGAAAACAATTGGAAGAATAACAAGACACCATTGTCAATGTAATTACAAGATGGGAAAAATGAAAGTATTAGCTCATGTAGCTAGAAAATAAATTGATTCGACCAGATGACCAACAAGAGGTGAAATGTACTCAATTGTGGGCTCAAATACAACAATAATAGGTAGAAAAGGAGGAATTTTTGCTAGAGATGCAGGTAGAAGTTCAAATGATGAGAAGAGAATGAATACCTTCCACTTCTATAGCTAATGTTGGCAACATGATTGAAGAAAACTTGCTAAGCTCATCTTGAGAAAACCTTTCTCATTTTGATTCAACAAAATAATATTTTGGTGGCTTTGAGTTGCATAATAGAGGCATAGGCCCTAAGTTGATGAAGTATATGGGTTGCAATGGTTAATGGATTGGAAAGAAAATACAAGTTATTACAAACCCCATTGTAGTGGAGCATAGGCCAAAGTATGAAGGCTTAGGATTTGGTGGTAAAGAAGAAGTGGGTGAATGCTTCAATGTTGTGAAATAATGTGAACGTGAGGAGGAAAAATAATGCAACCTACCTATAAAAAAAATTGTCTTTAGGAGAAGCTAGGACCACATCACCTTTATCAAGGAAAGGATATTGAAGAAATGGCCACTTCAAGTAAGGAAAATACAACAACAAATTGAGTAGGTGGAATCCATTACTCCAACAAACTTGTGATAGCTTGAAGAAGGATGGCAAGAATACGATCCTAGCATCTAATAATACACCAACACTTGGGAGACCAAGCAAGTAACAATGCAAGATAGGAGAACATTCTATAAGAAACGAACCTTATACAAAAGGTCATATTTTTTCAAGAAGAAGAAGGATTATAGTAAAACTTCCTCAAATTAGTAGAAAGTCCTTAAGGGAAAAAGATAAAAAGGGAACACCTAAAAGAAATAAGTATTGTAGCCATTGCAATTTTAATGGACATTAGGATTCCAAATAGTGGAGGCTACATCTCAATCTTCATCATAAGAACCAAATAGCCATACAAAAAAGGAGGTGTATAGTGAAGGTCAAGGGAGAAGAATGCATGATCACATTTGTGTTCTAAGAAGTAGTAACAACCAAAGATGATAGACACACCAAGGAAAATATTAGCAGTGAAGTGCCTTCATTCAGGGGAATCTCTTTAAATTTCATGGCCTCTAATATGAAAGGAATCTATCCATATAAATCTCATGTAGTATGGTAAATACGCTCAGTTTAATTGGCCTTTAAGACTTATTATCTTCAAAGAAATAAACTGTGATCACATTGGTAACATAACTAACGAAGTCGCTTTAGATTTATTTTCCACTGTGTTTTTCTTTGGAATTTTCCAATTTCTTTATAAATGTATAGTTTTGCATGCACCACTCTTTTTCAAGATGCAGGAGCTAGGGAAACAAAGTATGGCAAGGTTTTGGATGCTAAAGTTCAATAGATATATGAGGAAAACCCAGGAAGAAGGGATCATATGGGTAGCTAAGAATATGAGCTACTACCATGATAGAAGGATAAACAATAGGACCTTATTTAGTTCCTTAAGCACATCCAAGAAAAATATACCAAGATAGCCATAGTTTTTTTGCTATATTTTTCTTAATTCTCAATGAGACATGAAGAAGGTAGATAGAAATGGGGATTGTTTCAATGGTGAAGAAAGTTCCAATTTCTTCACTAAATAGGCTCAAAGTTCTAAGAGATAAATCTGCATATGGGAAATGGGACTATTAAGCAAGTCTTATTTCATCATTACAATTTGAGTGGGATGATTTTGGGTACAACACAAAGGTAGAGGAGAAAAATTAGTGTTTACTTGCAACCTTTAGTGTATAAGGTGTATGGGACAGGTTGAATGAAGATACTCCTTCATTTCTCTGCAAACATGGGGTCAAGTCAATTCCACAATCAACAAATTCAAAGTGTAGAAATATTGATAATAAAAGTTAAATATTTTGGGTACTAAAATCCTCACATTGGATAGGTGTGATCCAAATTGGATCCTTGAAGTTATGGTATGGCAGAGGTTATTTATTCAATTACTTAGAGCTAGAGAATAAGTTCTATTTTACATGCATTAGGCCTTATTTTCATGCCTTTGAGAAAAAAATGTTTGATTTAAATGGCCAATGAATGCAGAGGAATTTTCATGTGGAAGTGTGAGCCTTATCTCTACACTCCACACCCTACATAATGAAAACAAGGCATGTAAATAAATTGTTGAGAGTCGAAGCATGTAACTTTTCACTCCACACTTTGCATATTACATAGGCATGTGAAAATGTTTTCACATGAAGCTCAAGGTGCAATAGAACATAAGTAATAACTCTGCATTACATTAAGATATGGTCCAAGATAAGAAACAAATTTAGGCATAAGGAATTCCCAAGCAATGGGCCAAGGCAATAAACATCATTAGGCATAAATTTGTACTAAGGCATGTGAAGGGTTGGCCCATAGAGCATTGGAGGAGTCAGAGGGAATACTATATTTACATCCCATACTCTACACAAAGAAAAGTAGTATACTAAGGGTAATACATAAGTAAATGAGGCATGTAGAAGTGAAGGAAAAGAGGGGGACCTACAAAGAGTTTCACACCCCACACACCACAATAGGCATAAGGTAGTAAGGCAAAGACATGTACAAACAAGGTGACACTAAGAAAATACTTAGATGGCATGTGATATGGACACATCAGATACTGCCATGTGTATAGGGTGACCAATTAGAGATCATAACATGGCCAAAATGAAATGGCTTAAAAGGTTGTTTCCTACATAGAAATATCCTAAATTCCAGGGAAGGCCTATAATGACTTCTTAAGAAATTAGTTGGTGATGGGCCTTCTAGATACCCTTCAGTAGAAAGAATAAAAGAGATAGAAGAAAAAGGATAAGGGGATTAGGTTTTTTTGGTTCAACCATGTTGGAGAGAATAGGTTAGAATGTAGTGATACCATGGGTTATGTAATGAGATGGAGGGAGATTGTTGAAGAATGGAAAAGTAGGAGGGTGACTCATGCACTATCTTACGTTTTCAATAAGAAGAGAAGGATATGACACCTACAAGGGTACCGAATAGAGATCAAACTCAATATATCATAGATAATTGAAGTATAAAACACATTAGATAGTTATTTCATGTAGGAATTGAAGAATAAATTAGGAAATTGTTCATAAAAAAGTGGTGAAGAAGGAGATAGCCTTCTAATTCACTAAAGGAGATCTAATATTCGCATAGATAAGGAGAATTCATCCTCGTCCTTTGAATTATTTTCCAAATCCAGTGTTTTAGAGTTGAATAAGGACAAACTTTCTATTGTGTTTGTTGCAATACATCACCTATAGTTTGGATGGTGAGTCTTTCTTCCAAAAGAAGAAGTGATCATTGATTTCTTATTCATTATCCACATAGCACAAGAATTCATGGTGCACACTAGTATTACATAACTAAGCATATCAAGAAGTATATTAAGGGTGGTACCCTTTCTTGTAACCTTGTTTCATTATCTTAGGAATAAAAGAGCTATGGCTAGGCTTGATTTGTAATCTATTGCTACATGAGATTCTTTAGAACCAAGCAAGAGTCCTCTTTGATGTTGGTTTTCCCAATTAAGTTTCCAAGGTATATTCGTTGTGTTTTGTGATGTGTGATTACATGTATTTTCATTTTGTTTTCATTTCCTCAATACACAACAACATTTGAAGACAAAAATTGTATTGTAATGTGTTGAATACCCTCTGTACACTTTGAGTATATGAGGTACTTCTTTTTCCACTCAAATTAGAACCAACTCACTAAGGAACTAAACTCATTTTGATGTTATTGACTTTTTACTATAAGTAGGAATGACGCTACATATTTATGCAACCTAATGTGTCAATTCCATTGTTCATGAAACTATAATTCATAAATTTCGGCTAACACAGGAAGTTAGAAGAACAAGCTAGAAAATAATTCAACCATGACATAGCCATAACAACTTAGTATTAAATTTAATACAATTCAAAAATACAGTCAAGAAAACTTATCTTATTGGAATTGTTCACCAATTGGATATATAAAAGGGATGTTCCACCCAACCCTAGTCTCCCTACTACACCAATTCTCTATGCAATAGATTCCACCCCCAAGATGAGGCTATGAATCCACAAGAGTCATACTCTTCCTTTGGCTAGCTATAATTTCTCTTCTCACAACCCAATTCCTAGTCTAATAGCCACCTACAACCATTCCCAATCCAAATCCCTCTTCCCAATCAACCTGCACAACCCAAGGAATGGGAATCCCTTCTTTGCTCAACAACCCCTCTAGCTATCTCACTTCCCTTCAAAGATCTAACACAAGTCGAATAGGAAATCTCATTGTTCAGATTCTAGGAAATTATTAGTTGTAGAAAATTTCCTCAATTACAACCAATATAATTATATACAAGATCAAATACAATAATACATAATAGGAAATCATATATCCCTTTGTAAGATTTGGTTGATCAACCTACAAGAGGATCTAGAATGTAATTGAGAAGCAATGAAATTAACAATTTAAGAGAAGAGAAGAGAAGAAGAACAATTGGAGCATTGTAATTCGCATTAACATGTAGAAAGAAAAACTTTATCATCCAAAGATGAAATGATACAATACAATGCAATTGAATGCAATAGAATCGAATTAGTTTTCATACAACTATGGTAGGATTAACTACATGCAAAGCATGAGAGAACACACCCTAATTAACCAAGTTTATTTTCATGAGGAAGTTGAATTGGATTTTACTAGCCAAGTGGAGTAAACTAGATCATAATAGACAAGTAGAGTAAACTAGCTCATAATAGACAAGTAGAGTAAACTAGATTAAACTAGCTACTAGAAAATAGGATCTACTCATAGAAAGTAGTATCTATCCCTATAATGGTGAAAAGAAGTGTTCCTTTCCCTTGAAAAGTGGAATTTCCCTAAGATGAATCCCTATAATTAAGGGATGAAGCTCAAGTGCAATCTAAAGGGAAAGTGTTGCATGTACACCAACACCTTTGTATTTGTACTATGAAACGCCTCTTGCTCATTAGAAGATAATTTATTTTATTTTCACAATTTTCAGTAGTATAATAAATAATAAGAATTGAAGTGCTTTATTTTTTTAGAAAATAACAAATGATGTTATTTTTACAAAAGCATTATATGTCGATACTTTTTGATGGCATGGTAGTTCTTTAATTTGCATCAAGACATGTAAATTATTGTACAAGTATAAAAGGTTGAACTTAATGTAACACACCCACATTAGCTTCTAGAGTATTAGGGGTCCACCATGCATCATGAATAGGGAGTTTCCTACTACTTCCATAATCTAATTGGACCACATTCAATAGTCTTAATTCCTTGACGGAATTTTATGCCAAAGATATTGTAAAGATATTTGCAAGAGAAGGTAGTATTTTCGTAGTTATGCCTCTCCACCCACACACCAAAATCATAAATTTCTAATGCTCTGTCTTTCAATTCTTAAGATGGAGAAACTTATAGAACTTGAGAAAAAAATGATGTATGGGGTCCTACCATTATTGACCCAAAATTGGGTAATGATGGTTGGGGTCCCACCCCAAGTACCATAATAATCACCCCCCATTGAATGTAGGGATGATCTTGACATCAACTTGATTTGTGAAGTAAATTGGGTTTAGCTCGGGTGGTTGGGGGAGGAATATTTGTTATCCTCCCCACCCAAGTTCAATTCCTGCAAGTGACATGTTGAGATATTAATGAGTATATTTTTGTAATGGATTTGAGCCTTGTTTTGATGAGCCTTGTGCCTTGAAGAATCTAGGATTTTCCCTGGGAAATACTTGGGGGTTTTCCTTGGGATTTTGTGATGTCCCCAACTAGTCTAAGTGTAGATATTATGGTTTTGTCCAAAAATTATTGTTTCTTCTTAAACGAATGTTTTTTTAACTTCTTATAAGATAGCTTAATCAATAATAAATATTTTCAAACAAATAGCAAGCACCCATTACACAAGATTAGAGCAGATAACCATGGCATTTTATTATGGATGGGATCTCCCAAAAATAGTACAATGGTAACTAAAGGTTGTAATAAAAGATGCAGAATATTACTAAGCACACAAATAATGGTTGTCAGGAAGCATCACAATATACTATAGAAACAACACAAGAAACCCGAAATGATTCCAATCTATGAAGCCCAAGGATGTCCAAGCCCTACACTACTATGCTCTAGTGACGTTTGTTCTGCAGGCAATCTTCCAAACTCTTCAGAACACCTTCATGGACCCAATCTACTACAAACCCCCAACCTATAGGGGTCCTCATGGGATGTATGTTGGGTGTCTCATGAGGCCTCACGGGACGACCCTTTATCAACCCACACAGATTCTTTTTATGGCTACACAAAACCCTCTGATACATGTGGATCTGGTGAATGGTCTTCTCCTGAAAATTGCCGCAAACACCTCGTACAAATTGATATGCCTCCAAATCTCTCTATGAAATAAAATTAATCACCACAATGAAATTGAAGAGAACTCTGGATGAATTCCCCTCTTGTCTAGCTAGGGTGGATATTGCACCACTGAAACTAAACCTACAATAGAAGGGGTTTTCCCAAAACCCCAACGAAAATGTTGGCTACAAGAGCACTCAATAAGATATTAAATCATAATACCAAGGGTAAGGGTTGCTCCTCTATGTATCATTCCTTTGGAACTTCTATATCTTTCCCCAATTTTGACCAAATCAAACATTCACTTTATTTTCCTCCAATTCCATTTAAATGTAATTGTTTATTTTATTCAATTTCACATTTAGGGTTTGTCAATATTTTTACCTAGTGAAACCAAATAAACCACCTTGACTCCCTTTTTCCTTGTTGACTATAGCCTACAAGAGTCATATAGGATAATGAGTCACCTTCCATCACGTTCACTTGGAAGGTGAAATTATAATCCCCCCTTCCCAATATTGCTTGTCCTCAATCAATTCTAGATCAGGGTGTTGTAAGATTTTTGCCCCTTTCCATGTAGCATATTTTGTGGGAAATCCTCTCCATACAACCAAATACTCTTGAATTAAATTTATCCTCAGTCTTATTTCCCCGATATCAACTATCCTCTTGGGAGCTAGAACCAATTTCCCTTCCTTATTTGGTGGAGGAATATCTGATGAAGTAGTGACCTACTGTCCCAATGCCTTCTTGAGGCGGGATACATGGAAGGTGTTTTGGATCATGTTGACCTTTGGTATCTCCATATCGTACACTACCTCCCCAACTCTCCTAATCAATTTGTAGGGCCCATAAAATCGAGGCTTAAGCTTATCTTCACCATTCTTCTTCAGCAATGGTTGTTTGTATGGCTACAATCTGAGAAAGACAAGATCTCCCACCTCAAAGTTGTGTTCTACCCTATATTTGTTGCCATATATTTTTTGTTGATTTTGAGCAGTTTGTAGATTCTTCTTCATGACTCTTAATATGTCTTGAATTTCCTATAACCATTCCTTAGCCTTAGGATCTCGTCTCTCTCTAAACACCAAGTAACAAAATATGGGGCATCATAGCCATACAATGCCCTGAATGGGCTCATCCCGATGAACATGTGATGAGTAGTGTTGTAGCAATGCTCCACAAGATGAAACCATTTTATACATGCTCGATGTTATCTTGACACATAGTTCCTCAGGTACCCCTCAAACCATTTTTTTACTATCTCGGTCGTCCCGTCAGTCTGGGGGTGATAGCTAGTGCTAGGTGTCAACTCCATCCTGGATAACCTGAATAGCTCCTTCCAAAACACACTGAGAAACCTGTTATCCTGATCATTGACTATGTTCCTTGGAAGGCCATGGAGTCTAAACACTTCTCTGAAGAATATATCTGCTACCTGAGATGCATTGTATTCAGTAGGACTAACAAAGAAGTTCTCATATTTAGTCAACCTTTCCACTACCACGTAGATACAGTCCTTGCCCTGCACCTTGGGTAATATTTTGATGAATTCCATAGAAATGATTTCCCATTTCTACTCTGGAATCGAAAATGGATTAAGTAGACCTACAGAATGTGTGAACTCTGACTTATTCTGCTAGAAATTCACACACTCCTTCACATGAAGAAGTACATCGATCATTATTAAAGATAAGTTTCTCATTCTCGTCATTGATGAATTGTTAGATGAACTACATGGAGCAAT
>CBVK0100154352.1:0-28440 GCA_900067695.1 Picea abies
GTAAACAACAATGTTCTAACTACCTAAGGTCAAAATATGGGGTGTTACACCTAAGGAGGGTTTTGTTCTCCTTCGTCATCAAAATTATCCATCGACGACTTTCTTTGTTCTTGAACTAAATTCTCTAGTTTTCCTTTAGGTGGGCCTTTTTTTTTAGAAATGTTTGGGGACCATGAAATTCTCTCAATCCCAAATCTTTCTCATTGTTTGTGTTGATCAATTGTATTAATGACTATCTCACTATCTTCTTTTAATTCCTCCACATGTAACCATTGAGGGTTTTGACTGCCACCTTCTTCTTCTCCAATTAAGAATGTTTTGGCAAATGACACGCTTTATTCGACAGATGTCATGTGTGTCATAAATAATTGACTAAGGTCGAAACCCTTGATTTTATTTTCTTTCTTTTGATTGAATAAATCAAACCGAGTTGATATTTTATCAAGATGTGTAATGATTTTTATAGTTATTTCCCCAATTTTCCATGGTAATGGGATGAACTATTTTTTTCCTTTTATTGTTGAAGAAGTGAGCCCAAAATTTATATTGATTACATATCTCAACTATAAATATTTTATCAGACACATAGTATGGCAGATATGAAGGTTTCTCAAGCGAACAATAGAGTCTAATAACACTAAAATTTTCCATGGTTTCAAAACTTCCTTTCTTCTTTAAGAAAGAGGCAACTTCCAAAGATAATCTTTATGTAATGGGTCTATAAATTAGCCTTTTTAAAGATGAGATAAAAGCATTGTTCACTTCATAGAAGTTATATGTGACTTTCTGTTTCCAAAGTGCGAGGTAGCACATTTGCACAGGGTCAAATTTACAGTTGACATGTTTAGCCAAGGGTAGGCCATTGAAAACATGATAGTAGGTCACAGCAAAAATCAACTACAAGGATATATAAAACCTTTTATTCTTTCTAAAATTTCCCAACTGAAAATAAAACTCACTTGAAATCATCATGGCTGAGTCGAAGATGGAGTTCTGATGAATTTAGAAATGAATTATGTACAAAGCGACTTTACGAATAATAGCCATAGTTCTTATCTGGTAATTCTGGCAAACAACCACGCCACTTCTCAGTATGGGTTTTTTAGTGAACTTACCTGAATGTTTGACAGGTCTTCTAGAAAAATTGTTGTGTCTTTGAGGCAGTCCTGTAGAAGCTAGAATCCTCTTTTCTTCATCTTCAAGAAGTCATCAACTTCGTCACTCTTGAAAATCATCGTCATCTCGGGGAGCATGAACATCCTTTTGAAATTTGAGGGAGCTAAAGAGATGGGTGATTCTCCCTGTAACTGAATAATCCTTCATTCATTGTCAAACTTGCCTATACACCATGAAATTAATTCCTTGAAATCATAAACTTTTGGAACACAACTTGTCGATGCAATTCATGAAATCCAAATCATGTTCAAACTCTTTTCTAGGGGTGGTAATGTAGAATAGAACATGTAGGCCTGCGACCACTGAAATATTTAGTCTTCTCATCCCAAGAGGTTGATAGTATGTCCACAGAACTATTCCTTTCTTCAAGTTGTCATACTTAATCAAGGTGACAGATTAATGAATAAATCTTTTCAAAAGGGTATTATCAAAATACACATGTTTATCTTAACATGTTCTAAGGCTCTTAACTCAATGATTTTAATGATAATTAGTATTAAAATTTATGGAAGTTGTCTCGAGACAGTATTAACACTTATATGAGTGGTAGTCATTTCCAGAAAGTATAATTTAATGCATGTTGGGAAACGTGACAAGACAAGACATAAAGCATGGCGAGGTGGCAAAAAAATGGGAGAGTGGACAAGCGAAACAACAGAGAATCGAGGGATCGGACGATCAGGAGAGTGGACAAGCGGGACAACGAACAATCGGGGGAGCGGGTGAGCAAGACAATGGATGATCAAGGTAAGTGGCGGTCGGGATTGTGGGATGATTGAATGGCGATATGATAGAAGGATCAGGACAAGAGGACGAGCAGACCAATGAACAATCGGGATAGCGGGAGAATCGGGATAGTTCTCTACACCCATGAATGAATATCCAAGAAAATTTCTAAGTATAGGTGCATGATGAGGGTCATGAAAATGAAGTGAGTATTATGTGGGTCATAGAAGTTAGGCGTATCAAGGTGATACATTAGGAACCTGCAATGATATTGAAATTTTTCCAAGTATGGAAGAAAATATTGGAATGGAATATACAAGAATAATCACTCATGTGGGTCAACAAGTACCAATGCTTCATGTAATATTAATATCCAAAACATTAACACGTCAACAAGTGCATATGGTGTCAACCATGCTATCAAGGATCAATCATTTTGACCATCATCCAATAATTAACAATGGTCGTTATAAAAAACATTTAATGATGTCATTAATTAAATAGAAAATATCGGTCCTCATCACACACTAGACAATCACATAGGTGTCTAGGTCCATCATACTCAATCCTTGGTAGAAGTAGGCACAAGGGGATAGTGATTATAGAGCACCATCTCCTATTAGTCAGACTAAAGAATTAACACATCACAACACCTTTATCATATTAACATCATATCAATTAAGATTAAGCATAATAAGACATCAAGGGTATATTCATTAGGTCACATATGTCTTGAGGTAAATAAATATCCAACAAGGGGTCATCCCAAAATAAGAGTCCAACTAACCATATAAAACACTCAAGTCTATCAAGAGGGTAGTTAGCACATAACATGAAGCTTTATAACTACTAGAATGGAGCACATCGCATACAAACATGCAATTCATCAACAACTAGCCACCAAGGGAAACCTCATCCATTACCCATGGAGGATGATACTTATAAGCATTGGCTAGTAGTGATATGTGAAGAGTCAATCATCCATAAACAATAATAACATACGCCATCATAGACAACCAAATATCTTACACGATACTCACACGCACCATGAGGTGTTACAATGAACAATACACATTCTTTCAAAGTCATTTCTCATTCTATCTCTCAGCATATTTTACGTTGGCTCCACTCCATACTTTGTTTCATGTGAGTTTTATAGTTCATGACAAAGCATAGATATACTTAGAGGTTTATTCTTGTTCCATTAGTTATAAAATAAGAGAAGTTAAACAACGTAGCTACTTAAAATTTGTTCAATTAAGCCTTGATATTCCTGCATATAATCACAACCCATATGTAATCCAATGTTAATCAAATGTCTGTATGGTTCTTCTTTGTATATTATCACCTAGTAGAAAACATCCCAAGACCATTGTAAATTAATTTAAACTTAAAAATCACAACAAATATGAATTGTTAAGTAAGGAAAAGGAAGTACTCACAAAATTTGTGATCAACCCTATTTTTCCTTGTCATCTTGTCTTATGTGATAAATGTGTTCCATTTTGCGTTGTTTTCTACAACAATGAAACAATTAAAATTAGTGTTTTATGCAATAAGTAAACTTTATGATTACACATTAAAAAGATAATGATTACATACATTCGATACACATTGTTGTTGGCATAGCTCCTCCTCTACACCCATGAATGAATATCCAAGAAAATTTCTAAGTATAGGTGCATGATGAGGGTCATGAAAATGAAGTGAGTATTATGTGGGTCATAGAAGTTAGGCGTATCAAGGTGATACATTAGGAACCCGGGATGATATTGAAATTTTTCCAAGTATGGAAGAAAATATTGGAATGGAATATACAAGAATAATCACTCATGTGGGTCAACAAGTACCAATGCTTCGTGTAATATTAATATCCAAAACATTAACACGTCAACAAGTGCATATGGTGTCAACCATACTATCAAGGATCAATCATGCTGACCATCATCCAATAATTAACAATGCCCATTATAAAAAAACATTCAATGATGTCATTAATTAAATAGAAAATATCGATCCTCATCACACACTAGACAATCACATAGGTGTCTAGATCCATCATACTCAATCCTTGGTAGAAGTAGGCACAAGGGGGTAGTGATTATAGAGCACCATCTCCCATTAGTCAGACTAAAGAATTAACACATCACAGCACCTTTGTCATATTAACATCATATCAAATAAGATTAAGCATAATAAGACATCAAGGGTATATTCATTAGGTCACATATGTCTTGAGGTAAGTAAATATCCAACAAGGGGTCATCCCAAAATAAGAGTCCAACTAACCATATAAAACACTCAAGTCTATCAAGAGGGTAGTTAGCACATAACATGAAGCTTTATAACTACTAGAATGGAGCACACCACATACAAACATGCAATTCATCAACAACTAGCCACCAAGGGAAACCTCATCCATTACCCATGGAGGATGATACTTATAAGCATTGGTTAGTAGTGATATGTGAAGAGTCAATCATCCATAAACAATAATAACATATGCCATCATAGACAGCCAAATATCTCACGCGATACTCACACGCACCATGAGGTGTTACAATGAACAATACACATTCTTTCAAAGTCATTTCTCATTCTATCTCTCAGCATATTTTACGTTGGCTCCACTCCATACTTTGTTTCATGCGAGTTTTATAGTTCATGACAAAGCATAGATATAGTTAGAGGTTTATTCTTGTTCCATTAGTTATAAAATAAGAGAAGTAAAACAACATAGCTACTTAAAATTTGTTCAATTAAGCCTTGATATTCCTGCATATACTCACAACCCATATGTAATCCAATGTTAATCAAATGTCTGTATGGTTCTTCTTTGTATATTATCACCTGGTAGAAAACATCACAAGACAATTGTAAATTAATTTAAACTTAAAAATCACAACAAATATGAATTGTTAAGTAAGGAAAAGGAAGTACTCACAAAATTTGTGATCAACCCTATTTTGCCTTGTAATCTTGTCTTATGTGATAAATGTGTTCCATTTTGCTTTGTTTTCTACAAGAATGAAACAATTAAAATTAGTGTTTTATGCAATAAGTAAACTTTATGATTACACATTAAAAAGATAATGATTACATACATTCGATACACATTGTTGTTGGCATAGCTCCTCGAGTGATCTAATTATTCTTATTTCTTTCATCATTTCCTTGTACACTTTTTTGACAACCCTATCAGTATGTGGATATCATCTTGTTGTGTGTATTTGCTTTTCTCAATCTTCCTAAAAATGAAAAGCAATTTATATGAAAGTAAATATAGCAGAAATATTAATTTGTGTTTTTTTTTGCTAGTATATACATATTATAGAAAAATATGTATAACAATAATATTTTTTAAATGATCATTTTTTTCTATTGTAAGATTTTGTGATTGCAAGTCTTGTCGGTCTTATTGACCTTTGCCCCAGTAATCCCTACACAACATTCAACATATACAAAATCGAATTTTTGAAAACATGTGAGCTATTATTGTTAAGAAGTGAATTATTAATAGAAAGTCAAAGAAAAAAGACATGTTCATGGAAAAAAAATGGGTCTCTTTATAAAACCATGGGTGTAGGGTTATGACCTAACTTTGGAGTCGTTAACAGAAGTCTCTATTTAGGCAAGATTGTCGATCCTCTATAGTCCAAGGTCTTCGCTCAATTGATTATTGTCAATGTCATTGGACATTTGGCTAATTTTGTGTCAGTGTGTGCCTAGTTCAAAAATCCCCCTTAGTTAGGTGCACTAGTCTACACTAATGGGTTTACTACATATGCCATCCACAAATGTGGATAAAATATAGTTTTTGACTTGATAAAAATTTTTACCCTAGAACAAGCACTCTAGCCCTAAAAACCAGTGTTTTTAGGTTATAAAATAACAAAATCAACACTTGAATCGAAAAGTGGTGCTCCCAAAATCACATGTTTTTTGGGGGTTAAAATTACAATGATTTGCAACCTTGTCGCTAAAACCTCGTAATGTTGCAAACAAAAACCTTAAAGTCAACTCTGAATCAAGAAGTGGTCTACCAATATCACATTTTTCTTTTTTGAGGTTAAAATTACAAGTTGTTTGAAGTTGTAGTTCTAGCAACCGATAATGTTGCAAGAAAAAGCTTAAAATCAGCCCTTGAATTCCATAGTGGTGCTATATTTATTGCAATGAATTTTTTTATTTTTTTATTTTTATTATTATTATTGGAGGGGATTAAAATTATAACTTGTTTGAAACTATGCTCTTAACAATAGATATTGTTGCAACAAAAATATTAAAGTCAACCACAAAATTAAAAAGTGGTGTTACATGTAGCATCCCGCTTTTTGGGGGGTTTAAAATTAAAAGTTGTTTGAAATTATGACCTTCGCAATCGATACCATTGCAACAAAAATCTTAAAATTGAACCTGAAATTGAAAAGAGATACTACAAGTAGTACCCCTTTTTTCAAGCTTAAAACTACAACATTTTATATTATTGCAACCAAAAAAAAGAGAAGAGAAAAATTTAAAAAATAAATAAAAGGGAAAACCCTAAAACTAGAAAAAAATATTTAAAAAAAAATACAATCTATATTAAAAAAATAATTATTATTAAAAACAAAAAAACATCTCACCCTCCATTTATAATTTAATTAAATTAAAAATAAAAAACATTTAAAAATAAAGAAATGTAAACACTATTTTAAAATAAACTTAAGCGAAAATAAAGGAATATACAACCAATTAAAAAATATATAATAATATTGAATTTTAAAAATAATGAAATTTAAACACAAATTTAAAATAAACTTAAGAGAAAATAAAGAAATATACAACCAATTAAAAAAACAATTAAAAAAGAACAAATTAAAAAAATTAAGAAAAAAACATTTTTTTAAACCAATATAAAAACAGTGAAAATAAAATTTAAAGAGAACATTTTTTAAAATTGAAAAAGAACAAACTTTCTTCTTTTATTTTTCTATTTATTCTTTTCTTTTTTCTTTTTATATAAACCAGAACACAGAATTATATTAATAAAACAATGTTGTAGTCAAAACTAGTACCGATCTACATAGTGCTCATTCAAGGGGTTATGGCATAGCCAACAATATTCATACAGATAGAACTGATCGAGAATATTGTTGATTTCCAACCTCCCTTCACAGAAAGGGGGAAAGGAATCAAATATTTCTACTGGGACTTTTCATATCAATTTTCTGAGTATAAGGATAAATTCTCTCAAATTAGTTACAAAATAAAAACACAGAAACATAACATAATTAACTAAGGAGAAAACAATCAAGGGATGTCTGACATGCCAAATGGATTTATGCCTCACGAGTTCTTCAATCCTAGTTAGATTTGTGTCCCCTTGTAAAGGGAGGGGAATGATTTGATGCCTTATTTAGAACTTCAACAAAGGATATGGATTTAGAGGACTCGGGATGGACCTGCTCTTCTGACTCTGCCTATTTTTCCTCTTCTTGGGATAAGTCCCTTTCTTCCTCCTTTGTTTCCTCTACTACATCATCTTCCTCCTCTGACTCTTCTGCATATTCTTCATCCTCATCTTTTTCTTGAGCATTAGACACTAGATCCTTAGGGGATGGATCGATGCCACTATTGGGATAAGTTGGTTTAAGATTAAGATATGTTATCTACTCCTCTTCAACCTCCTTCTCTGTATTTTCTAGATTTATTGTTTCCTTTGAGTTCCCTAGAACTTCAAATTTGTTGTTGATTGATAAAGATGGACCATCTTGTGATGGATTTTGATTGATGGCCCCTTTCACTAAAAATTCCTTCACCTACTTGAAATCATCTTGAACTCAGGTTCCTTCCTTGACTATAGCTCTAACTACTAATTTGAAGAAGGTTGCTCTTCTTGGTTTTTCGGATAGCTTTTACCAAAATGTATGTAAGCATGAAAATCCATGCATTTGAATGGAAACCATTCATAATCTAAATCTTGTTGGTGACTCCACCTAATCCAAGTAGATCTGAGAATGCTAAAAAAATGATAGTCTCAAATGGTGATGGAAATGACATCATTCAGTAGAGCTCGATGAGAGCTTTCCAACACAACTTGAATAGACTCAAAGATGTGTCGTATGAGAAAGATATTGTCTTATGAAGTTTTGGCAAAACATGTAAAAATGGAAAAAGGATAACTGACACGTGGAATCAATAGAAGGATGGCATGTGTCATTGTATGGATTACACGTGGACTATACGGTTGACATGTGGTAGTACGACGGTGATGTGGTAGGTGACAAGTGGCAGTAGGACGGTGACGTGGCAGGTGACAGAGCAGTTCATTGGGTATACGGTCAGGTGATGTGGCCCAATAAGAGGTTCCATGGGGCACCCTCTGATTAGCCAATGTGGCTAAGGGTATCAAAATTTGTTGGGCTTGGGGAGGATCGAACCCATGACCTCGTCGAACCGAATACAACAACTTAACCAGTGTGCCATGGGTGGATCTTGTTATGGTTAGCCAGAATTTACTATTTAAATTGCATTGTTGTAACAATATGCCAAATATGGGCATCGGTCGAGGTCGACACCGCGACCTCCAGATCAACAACTCAACGTTCTAACCAACATGCCAAAGGAATTGTTTGTAAATTTTGTTGAGGGAATAATGTATTTAAGTTTTGGTTAATTGCCCAAACGAGAATATAGCGGCATTGTGTGGGTTTGAACACCCAACGTCCATTATATAAACCCAATGATTTTTCCATTCTACGACATAGGGGCTATGTGTATAGAAGCTCGCAATAATTGTTTTATGTAGGGTCTGCGCTATGCATTTTCGTAAAAAAAAACATTTGTACAAGATTTTTAATGGGAGCTTTTTTATGAAGTTTTTTTAGGAGCTTTTTGAGAGGAGTTCTTAGAGATCCTTGAGAGACTTTTGTAGAGAGTCTTTGTAATCTTGTCGAGAGAGAATAAGCAAGGAATTTTCTTACGAATACAGTCCTTTTGGATGTTGTAATTCAGTGCCATTGGGCATCTATGGGAACTATAGGGTGTTTGTAGTCAAAAGTCTCAGTTTTTCAAGGTGGAGTTGTTGGTGAAATTTACCCCTGACATTGTGCAGCAGAACAGAAAGTCAGTCCTAGGATGGGTCAATCTGTAATGTAGTGCCATTGAGTATATATGGAACTATAGAGTGTTTACAGTCAAAAGTTTCAGTTTTTTGAGGCAAAGCTAATAGTGACATCCACACTTAAGTTCTCTGTAGAAGATCAGAAGGTCCTTATTGAGAGAGCCTTGTAAGTCCCAAGATGGGACAATGAGCCACATGTTGTGAGACCACTTTGAGAAGAAGGATAGACACTTTATGTGAGAGCCTTTTGCCCCTTGTAGAATAGTCTTGGATTGGGAGAATGAAGTATTTGCAAAGAAGAGTTAAAGAAGCGGTTCGTGGATTAAGCGAGCCCGAAGACGTAGGAAAAATATTTGGTGAACTCTGTTAACAACTTGTGTAATGTGTCATTTGACTTGTTGTTCTTACTTCACTTCATTTCAACATTTTAATTATACAATTTAATTGTGCAAATTAATGAAGTTTGGTTAAGTAAGTGGATTCACATGATAGATACAAATAGTCAGTAATGGTCATGATTCCCAAATCAAGTTGGATGCTAATGTATACTTATGAGTTAAATTGTCATCTAAGGATTTTTCGGATCAAGTGGTATTGGAGTAGGTCTGACAGGTATTTGCGAGTGAATCCAAGCAAGGTGAAGGCACGCCTGAAGACTTCTAGTTTGAAAGTGCAGATCTTGGTTGTAAAAGGAAAACCATGGGAAAAGCATCGAAGCGAGAATGGCTTCAAGAGCTCAAAGAGATCAACCAGAGTATTCAGGCAAAGAATGTTGAGTTGAGAAGGTTGTTGCACATATCAGAAGATAAGAAGCGAAAGTTGCAACTTCAACTACAAGCCATAAAAGAGGCTTTGATAAAGTTTCTGAGTGCGGAAGGATTAAATAAACCATCCTTCACATCAGATTTAGAAACTATTTTTTAGGTACACAGTAGAAGTAATTGTTCGATTTCGCATTCTTCCCACCAAGATTATTCTTTTGGTGCATTTGAAAGGCACACTAAAGGTGTTAGGTTGAAACTGCTAATGAAAATGGGATATGAAGGAAAAGGCCTTGGATTTAATGGCCAAGGTATAGTTAATCACATAGAAGTGGTAGAATGACCTCGTTATGCATGAATGGGCTATGGTAAAAAGGAAGTTGGAGAATGCTCCAAAACAACTGAGGCAAGAAATTCTTCAAGTGACGAGTCTAAGTCAATGCAGAAAGAATACTTGCAAGTTGGTGGTGCATCACACCATGACGGTGACAATGATTGCAAGTCATCTCCAAAGAGAGATGACCATTTTGAAGGATGAGCTAAGTCGAGTTCTCCTCATCAATTATGCACTAAAGACAACCATGAAAGATATAAATGTCATGATAACTTAAAATCTTTCTTTGATTATAAGAAGAATAAATGTGCAATTCAAAGCTTGTGGAATATGTACCCTTGCACTTTTTGTCAATCACCTAACCATTGTGAGGCCAAGTGTCGAAATATGAAATCTTTGAACATGAAGTTGATCATGTCCACCAAAAAGCAGGCAAGACATGAAGAATACCCAAGTCCACATGGCAAGAAGGGATCGTTGTCCAAGAGCATGGGCAAGAATTATTGCACTCATTGAAATATGAGTGGACATTGAATGGAGAAGTGTTGGAAACTTCATCCACAGCTTCATCTGAAGCGGTTCAAGGAAGTTGTGAAAGCACCTATAAAGAAACAGGTAGCAACATCAGTTGAGGTTGATAATTTTGCTGAGAAGTTTGAGAAGGAATTCTCTCTGATGGCTTGTCTTGGTAGTACAATGTATGAGGACATTGAAGCATGGTTTGTGGACAGTGGCTCATCTCACTAGATGATGGGAATGAGGTCAATGTTCTTTAGCTTTTCAGAGATAAATTCATATTGTTATGTGGGTTGTGGGACTAATACCCGTTATGTAGTGAAGGAGGTTGGATGTGTGAGATTCCAACTAGAGTCAGGAGGATCCTCTAGAGATGGCAGAGATGTTGTTTGTTCCAGAGCTAAAGGTAAATTTTCTCCTAGTATCAGCTTTGGAGGATGAGGAATATGGAGTTGTGTTCTATCATGGATAGATGCTCATATGTCCAAAGCGAGCTACACAGAACACAACATCAGTGCTTGGTTTTAGATATGTGAGGTTAGACAAGCTGCTAGGAAAGCCTGTGATTGGATACGGTGGGTTCTTGGATTCAGAGACAGTGTCAGTATTAGAGAGAAACATTTGTAAGGCTTATTTTAGTACTATCAGAAGAAGAAGCCCACCTATCAAGGGAAGATTCCATTAAGGGGAAGCAACCTAAAGTGGAACATTCATGGTTATCATTTTTGAATAGTGAAGTTTAGCATGCATATGTAGCACCTCCAAATTATTTTTCCATTGTTGTAAAGTAGGATAGAAATAATCTTCTTTGTATGAAGTATGGAGGTAGAGTACTTATTAAAAGAGTGAAATAACTAGAAATGGTTGTTATTCAATGCCATGTCCATGTAAGATGTATATCTTAATGCCTTGTGAGAAGAAAGTTAAACAACATAGTTGCTTTTGGAAACATGTTTGGATTTTTGCTTTCAGGGAACATGTTTTTCTGAAGTTTTGCCATGTCCATGTAAGATGTATATCTTAATGCCTTGTGAGAAGAAAGTTAAACAACATAGTTGCTTTTGGAAACATGTTTGGATTTTTGCTTTCAGGGAACATGTTTTTCTGAAGTTTTGGAAAAACAGGTAAAAATGGCAAAAGGACAGGTGACACATAGCATCACTGGAAGGATGACACATGTCACTGTATGAATGGAACGTGGACTATATGGATGACATGTGGCAGTATGATGGTGATGTGGCATGATGACAGAGCAGTTGACTAGGTGTATGGTCGAGTGATGTGGCCCAATCATAGGTTGCCACGGGGCACCCACCGATTGGCCAATGTGGCTAAGGGTTTCAAAATTTGTTGAGCTCAACGGGGCTCGAACACCTAACCTCGTCGAACTGAACACAACAACTTAAATAGTGTGCCACGGGCGGATCTTGTTATGGTTAGCCAGAATTTACTATTTAAAGTGCATTATTGTAAGAATATGCCAAATATGGGCATCGACCGAGGTCGACCCCGCGACCTCTGGACCGATAACTCAAAGTTCTAACCAACGTGCCAAAGGTGCTATTTGTAAAGCCACCAGGAAATAATGTATTTTAGCTTTGGTTAATTTGCCAAATGGGAATATAACGACATCAGGTGGTTTTGAACCCCCAACGACCATTATATAAACCCAATGCTTATACCATTGCATTGCACAAGGGCTATGTGCATAGAAGCTCATGATAATTGGTTTATGCAGGGTTTTTTCTATGCATTTTTGTAAAAAAGAAGCTTGTGTACAAGCTTTTTAATGGAAGCCTTTTTATGAAGCTTTTTTAGGAGATTTTTTAGAAGAGTTCTTAGAGAGCCTTGAGAGACTTTTGTAGAGAGTCTCTATAATCTCGTTGAGAGAGAGTAAGCAAGGAACTTGATTATGAATGTAGTCCTTTTGTATGTTGTAATTCAGTGCCATTGGGCATCTGTGGGAACTATAGGGTGTTTATAGTCAAAAGTCTTAGTTTTCTGAGGTGGAGTTGTTGGTGATAGCTACACCTAAGGTTGTGCAGCAGAATAGAAAGTCGGTCCTAGGATGGGTCAATCTGTAATGTAGTGCCATTGAGAATCTATGGAACTATAGATTGTTTGCAGTCAAAAGTTTTGGTTTTCCAAGGCGAAGTTGATAGTGACATACACACTTGAGTTATATGTAGCAAATCAGAAGGTCCTTATTGAGATAGCCTTGTAATTCTTAGGATGGGACAACAAGCCACATGTGAGACCTCTTTGAGAAGAAGGATAGCCACTTTATGTGAGAGCTTTTTTCCCCTTGTAGACTAGTCCCAGGTTGGGATAATGAAGTCTTTGTAAAGAATTAATGAAGCGGTTTGTGGATTAAGAGAACCTATAGACATAGGCAAAATATTTTTGTGAACTCCGCTAACAACTTGTGTAATTTTCCATTTGACTTGTTGATGTTCTTACTTCACTTCATTTCAACATTTTAATTATGCAAGTTAGTTGTGCAAATTAATAAAGTTTGGTTAAGTAAGTCGATTCACGTGATAGAAATAAATAGTTAGTAACAGTCATAATTCTTGGATCTGGTTGGACGTTGATGTGTGCTTATGAGTTAAATTGACATCTAAGGATTTTTCAGATCACCACTCATCAATATTGGTTTGTAGGACTTCAAATAGTCCCTTCTCTAGATCAACCTCCATGCATGTTCATGTACAAGAATATAAATTCCCTTTTGGTTTTGCACAATCAATGAACCAACCAAATTCTTTCCCAATCATTCTAAGGGAGCTATCATCCCAGAAAATTAATGGGAGGTGAGGCAATCTGACCCAGACTGGGGCTACAATAATTTCAAGTTTTGGATTGAAGTCAATGGTCCATGGGGACAGGTACAAGGTACACAGTAGAAGTAATTGTTCGATTTCGCATTCTTCCCACCAAGATTATTCTTTTGGTGCATTTGAAAGGCACACTAAAGGTGTTAGGTTGAAACTGCTAATGAAAATGGGATATGAAGGAAAAGGCCTTGGATTTAATGGCCAAGGTATAGTTAATCACATAGAAGTGGCAGAATGACCTCGTTATGCATGAATGGGCTATGGTAAAAAGGAAGTTGGAGAATGCTCCAAAACAACTGAGACAAGAAATTCTTCAAGTGACGAGTCTAAGTCAATGCAGAAAGAATGCTTGCAAGTTGGTGGTGCATCACACCATGACGGTGACAATGATTGCAAGTATTCTCCAAAGAGAGATTACCATTTTGAAGGATGAGCTAAGTCGAGTTCTCCTCATCAATTCTGCACTAAAGACAACGATGAAAGATATAAAGGTCATGATAACTTAAAATCTTTCTTTGATTATAAGAAGAATAAATGTGCAATTCTAAGCTTGTGGAATATGTACCCTTGCACTTTTTGTCAATCACCTAACCATTATGAGGCCAAGTGTCGAAATAGGAAATCTTTGAACATGAAGCTAATCATGTCCACCGAAAAGGAGGCAAGACATGAAGAATACCCAAGTCCACATGGCAAGAAGGGATCGTTGTCCAAGAGCATGGGCAAGAATTATTGCACTCATTGCAATATGAGTGGACATGGAATGGAGAAGTGTTGGAAATTTCATCCATGGCTTCATCTGAAGCAGTTCAAGGAAGTTGTGAAAGCACCTATAAAGAAACAAGTAGCAACATCAGTTGAGGTTGATAATTTTGTTGAGAAGTTTGAGAAGGAATTCTCTTTGATGGCTTGTCTTGGTAGTACAGTGTATGAGGACATTGAGGCATGGTTTGTGGACAGTGGCTCATCTCACCAGATGATGGGAATGAGGTCAATGTTCTTTAGCTTTTCAGAGATAAATTCAGACTGTTATGTGGGTTGTGGGACTAATACCCGTTATGTAGTGAAGGAGATTGGATGTGTGAGATTCCAACTAGAGTTAGGAGGATCCTCTAGAGATGGCAGAGATGTTGTTTGTTCCAGAGCTAAAGGCAAATTTTCTCCCAGTATCAGCTTTGGAGGATGAGGGATATGGAGTTGTGTTCTAGCATGGATAGATGCTCATATGTCCAAAGCGAGCTACATAGGACACAACATTAGTGCTTGGTTTTAGATATGTGAGGTTATACAAGCTGCTAGGAAAGCCTGTGATTGGATACGGTGGATTCTTGGATTCAGAGACAGTGTCAATATCAGAGACAAACAGTTGTAAGGCTTCTTTTAGTACTGTCAGAAGAAGAAGCCCACCTATCAAGGGAAGATTCCATTAAGGGGAAGCAACCTAAAGTGGAACATTCATGGTTATCATTAAGGGGAAGCAACCTAAAGTGGAACATTCATGGTTATCATTTTTGAATAGTGAAGTTTAGCATGCATATGTAGCACCTCCAAATTATTTTTCCATTGTTGTAAAGTAGGATAGAAACAATCTTCTTTGTATGAAGTATGGAGGTAGAGTACTTATTAAAAGAGTGAAATAACTAGAAATAGTTGTTATTTAACGCCATGTCCATGTAAGATGTATATCTTAATGCCTTGTGAGAAGAAAGTTAAACAACATAGTTGCTTTTGGAAACATGTTTGGATTTTTGCTTTCAGGGAACATGTTTTTCTGAAGTTTTCGCAAAACAGGTAAAAATGGCAAAAGGATAGGTGACACATGGCATCACTGGAAGGATGACACGTGTCACTGTATGAATGGAACGTGGACTATAGGGATGACATGTGGCAGTACGATGGTGATGTGGCATGCTGACAGAGCAGTTGACTGGGTGATGTGGCTCAATCATAGGTTGTCACGGGGCACCCACCGATTGGCCAATGTGGCTAAGGGTTTCAAAATTTGTTGAGATCAACGAGGATCAAACCCCTAACCTCGTCGAACTGAACACAACAACTTAAACAGTGTGCCATGGGCGGATCTTGTTATGGTTAGCCAAAATTTACAATTTAAAGTGCATTATTGTAAGAATATGCCAAATATGGGTGTCGATCGAGGTCGACCCCGCGACCTCTGGACCGACAACTCAAAGTTCTAACCAACGCGCCAAGGGTGTTATTTGTAAAGCCACCAGGCAATAATGTATTTTAGTTTTGGTTAATTTCCCAAACGGGAATATAGCAGCATAAGGGGGTTTTGAACCCCCAACGACCATTATATAAACCCAATGCTTTTACCATTGCACTGCATAAGGGCTATGTGCATAGAAGCTCACGATAATTGGTTTATGCAGGGTTTGTTCTATGCATTTTTGTAAAAAGGAAGTTTGTGTACAAGCTTTTTAATGGAAGCTTTTTTAGGAGATTTTTTAGAAGAGTTATTAGAGAGCCTTGAGAGACTTTTGTAGAGAGTCTCTATAATCTCGTTGAGAGAGAGTAAGCAAGGAATTTGATTATGAATGTAGTCCTTTTGTATGTTGTAATTCAGTGCCATTGGGCATCTATGGGAACTATAGGTGTTTATAGTCAAAAGTCTTAGTTTTTTGAGGTGGAGTTGTTGGTGATAGCTACACCTGAGGTTGTGCAACATAATAGAATGTCGGTCCTAGGATGGGTCAATTTGTAATGTAGTGCCATTGAGAATCTATGGAACTATAGATTGTTTACAGTCAAAAGTTTTGGTTTTCCAAGGTGAAGTTGATAGTGACATACACACTTGAGTTATATGTAGCAGATCAGAAGTTCCTTATTGAGATAGCCTTGTAATTCTTAGGATTGGACAATGAGCCACATGTGAGACCTCTTTGAGAAGAAGGATAGCCACTTTATGTGAGAGCTTTTTTCCCCTTGTAGACTAGCCTCGAGTTGGGATAATGAAGTCTTTGTAAAGAATTAATGAAGCGATTCGTGGATTAAGCGAGCCCAGAGACATAGGAAAAATATTTTTGTGAACTCCGCTAACAACTTGTGTGATGTTCCATTTGACTTGTTGATGTTCTTACTTCACTTCATTTCAACATTTTAATTCCGCAAGTTAGTTGTGCAAATTAATAAAGTTTGGTTAAGTAAGTGGATTCACATGATAGATGCAAATAGTTAGTAATGGTCATAATTCTTGGATCTGGTTGGACGTTGATGTATGCTTATGAGTTAAATTGACATCTAAGGATTTTTCGAATCACCACCCATCAATACTGGTTTGTAGGACTTCAAATAGTCCCTTCTTTAGATCAACCTCCATGCATATTCATGTACAAGAATATAAATTCCCTTTTGGTTTTGCACAATCAGTGAACCAACCAAATTATTTCCCAATCATTCTAAGGGAGCTATCATCCCAGAAAATTAACGGGAGGTGAGGCAATCTGAGCCAGACTCGGGCTACAATAATTTCAAGTTTTGGATTGAAGTCAATGGTCCATGGGGACAGGTACAATTCCTTGGATCCCATGAAGTATGGCCTAGATTTGAATATTAGATATCACTCTTCCTTGTTTAAAAGGAGAAAGATATAAACCCTCAGCTAGAGACAAGAGCAGTTACAGGTCCATTAATTTTTGGGGTCCATTATTTTGTTACCCATGTGTTGAAAAGCCTTTAAACGTTCCAAACAGAGCCCTCTCAAGGAAAATGAGGGCTTTCATTCTTGGCTCCAAAGATGGAGAGCCCTCTCAAGGAAAATGAGGGCTTTCATTCTTGGCTCCAAAGATGGGAGTTCTAGATGAGGGACGAATTCCATCATTTTGACAAAACGGAGTTGATGTGGTCTGAGACCAATTTCTTGGGGTTAGAGGCTAAAATATAGTGATAAATGCCTCATATTCCTTGTAGACTTATGATGACCTGCTTGGTCATCCAACCCACAATATGGAAAATTATAGATTCATTGAACTGCCCTATAACCTCTAGGTAGGTATCCCAAAACCATTTCCCTCATGACTACATTTCCTCAACTTAGTAGCTTTGATCTGTATGTGTAATTTGGTTAGGATTGATAACATTAACTTGTCATACTACTTGAAAAATTCCCTGGCTTTATTCTTTTCCCAAAAGCAACCTTCAAAACATTAGTTTACCCTCTTCTTTCTTTCATCAATCATAGAGCATTATTTATCTCTGATCCTTACACCTAACACCTTCCTTTAATACTAGTAGAACTCGCCTCTTTGATTTTCTCTTGTCTTTGTACCAATGTCATTGTAATGATCCCTGGTTACAGGAAGTTCCAATTCATGTGATCGTTGAACAAGATCTTTACTATAAGTTTGTCAGATGGTTCACCATTCATTTCAAATTGAATAGTGTTTGTCCATAGTCTCATTACCAAAATCCCTCAACTGCATTCCAATACTAGATACACCCTGCTTCTATCTATCTTCACATTCCATCTATGAATTTCTAGAACTAGAACTATAACATTATTTAAAACAAGAAACACTTACAAGTTTCAATTCTCCAATTGTTGTGTTATGTGACTTGTGGTGTCCACCCACGTACTTTCCAGAAGCCACGATCTAATTCTCAGTTGTGAACAAATGAAAGCTGAAGAGAGTATGCCATCATCGAATACTTATTCGTCATAATCGATTATAGTGTGCTTTCATTCCACTATTGGCATCATCTGATGTTTAAACCTGTCACCATTCCTTTCTTTACAAGCCACTACCCTTGTCTTTTTTTTCCCAACGCACCCACATATTTGTGTGCAGAACCACTTCATGCAACTCAACCTCCAAGGGAGATTATTTCATTTCAATAGGACTATGTTTCTTCCCAATTCCATGTAGATTTTAACTCCAAGACTTTGACCACGTTTTGTAATCCTGTACAATAAGCAAATCACAATTTCATATGTGGAAATCCTTTGTGACTATTCTAATGCGTTATTGGTTGAATACACACATATAGAGAGGATTAATTCAAGCAAGATATAAGTGACATGCATAGTTTAGCAAACTATGGAATCGATTGAATTCCTTCACAATTGCATCAGTGGACTCGAATTGCAAACAAACTAACAAGGCACAATCTCCTTTCTTTGTCCCTTGTTCTGGGCCATGTTTTGACATGCCCATAAAACTAATTAAGGAAACAAAGTATATAATCTTGCCAACATCACATATGCATTTGAACCAAAACACATCGACCTGAGTCCTCGATGGCATTTCGAACCCTATGCCTGCATTCCTATAACTATCATCAATCAATACACATACTCATATATGATCACAAATTCTTGAACAACACCAGATCATCGTTTATACATAATAGAGACATTGATCTTCACATAGACAGAGAATTCACAACCTATAATGCATGTACCAAATGCTATTCATTAATCAAATTGAAATGTACAAAATCTTGATCGGATATACAATGTAGGCATGTAGCTATGGTCATTCTGCTTTTTCTCGCACTTACTCTCTATTTCCCCTATTCTTCTATGCCTCCCCTATTGCCTGTAGGCTTAGAAAACCTTTATACACTTTAGAAATAAAAGAGTTTAGTTTTAGATCCACGAAACTTGCTTAACTGACCCTACATTCTTATTGATCCTAAAATCACTCCAACAATTTCTAAGATCCATGAGATCTTCTCTATCCCAACAACTCATCCCTATCCATAGTTCTTCTAGAACTATGACTCATACTCTCTAGAATTTATATAATAAATAAAGAAAATAAAATCATAGTCTCATTACCAAAATCCCTCAACTGCATTCCAATACTAGATACACCCTACTTCTATCTATCTTCACATTCCATCTATGAATTTCCAGAACTAGAACTATAACATTATTTAAAACAAGAAACACTTACAGGTTTCAATTCTCCAATTGTTGTGTTATGTGACTTGTGGTGTCCACCCACATACTTTCTAGAAGCCACGATCTAATTCTCAGTTGTGAACAAATGAAGGCTGAAGAGAGTACGTCATCATCGAATACTTATTCGTCATAATCGATTATAGTGTGCTTTCATTCCACTATTGGCGCCATCTGATGTTTGAACCTGTCACCATTCCTTTCTTTACAAGCCACGACCCTTGTCTTTTTTTTTCCCAACACACCCACATATTTGTGTGCAGAACCACTTCATTCAGCTCAACCTCCAAGGGAGATTATTTCATTTCAATAGGACTATGTTTCTTCCCAATTCCACGTAGATTTTAACTCCAAGACTTTGACCACGCTCTGTAATCCTGTACAATAAGCAAATCACAATTTCATATGTGGAAATCCTCTGTGAGTATTCTAATGCACTATTGGTTGAATACACACATATAGAGAGGATTAATTCAAGCAAGATATAAGTGACATGCATAGTTTAGACAACTATGGAATCGATCGAATTCCTTCAAAATTGCATCAGCGGACTCGAATTGCAAACAAACTAACAAGGCACGATCTCCTTTCTTTGTCCCTTATTGTGGGCCATGTTTTGACATGCCCATAAAACTAATTAAGGAAATAAAGTATATAATCTTGCCAATATCACAGATGCATTCGAACCAAAACACATCGACCTAAGTCCTCAATGGCATTTCGAACCCTATACCTGCATTCCTATAACTATCATCAATCAATACACATACTCATATATCATCACAAATTCTTGAACAACACCAGATCATCGTTTATACATAACAGAGACATTGATCTTCACATAGACAAAGAATTCACAACCCATAATGCATGTACCAAATGCTACTAATTAATCAAATTGAAATGTACAAAACCTTGGTCGGATATATAATGTAGGCATGTAGTTGTGGTCATTCTGCTTTTCCTCGCACTTACTCTCTATTTCTCCTATTCTTCTATGCCTCCCCTGTTGCCCGTAGACTTAGAAAACCTTTATACACTTTAGAAATAAAACAGTTTAGTTTTAGATCCACGAAACTTGCTTAACTGACCCTACATTCTTACTGATCCTAAAATCACTCCAACAATTTCTAAGATCCATGAGATCTTCTCTATCCCAACAACTCATCCCTATCCATAGTTCTTCTAGAACTATGACTCATACTCTCTAGAATTTATATAATAAATAAAGAAAATAAAATCATTTACATTAAGGAAATTGAATTCCTCCTCAAATATCGAAATCCCTCCTTTGGGGTTTTGCCTCCAAAATATCGATGGCTTTAGAAGCTACGATGCTCCTGCATCAGACTCCCAAAGTAGAAAAAATTCATGACCTCGTAGTCATGCATCATTAATTTTTGAATCCTCCAGGATCCCAAACCTCAATTTGTAGCTGTCCATTTTCTTTACAATTATGTTGTTGCATTATTGCCTTTTGTTGCCTCAATTTGCTTCTTTTAGCAAACTGTAAATTTTGACTGATTACCTCCTTTACTTCAAATCTTCTCCATCGGGACTGCTTCACCATCAGCTCCCACAATTCATCAATTGTGAAATCTAACTTTTTCCTTGGATTATATATGTTGTCGCCTCCTAATTGTCCTCTCCATCCTTCTTCTTCCTCCAGGAAGGACTTGTTGTCCAAATTTTGAAAATATTTGCATGGAATAAACTCATTACAACAATTAAATTTTAGACCTTCATGCTCATCACTAGTTATTAAAATAATTAATAAATCACCATATTCACCTTCAACATAATAACAATTTACTACCCTCTTTGGTACATAAATTTCTGAAGTTTCTCTGACCATCTCCTAGGTTCTTTCATTGCCTTCAAAAACATCTTCTTGGGTTGCAAATCCTTGTTGTAGCAAAACTTCCATATCTCGATTTTCATCCTCTTTCGAACTACTGCAATTTATCATGCCAGAATTTTCCATGCTTGCAAATTTTTCCACAATCTTCATCTGTCTTTGGATTGTTCAACCAAACTTCTAAAAATATCAGCTCTGCTGCAAAATCATTGGCATCTTCCATATCCTCCTTAACAGTCTTCAAATCTAAATTGTTGATGCATATTGTAAAGAAATTTTCTTCCATCATGAGACTGTTCTTTCTCACTCTATCTACTGGGATTCTCTCAGCTTTATCTCCTTGAGACAATTTTACTCCATCTTCTTCCTTTATGGCAGCTTCCAATGATTGTCCATTTCCAATGTCTATAAACACATACTCAATTAAAAACTTCACTATCTCAACCATCTCTTCCAGCAAATGCATTTCCTCATCAACATGCATGAACACATCCTTCAAAAGCTATCCATCACCTTGCCAAATATGCAGCCATACACAAATTATCAATTTTAAAAACATAAGGTTCCTCATTTGATTCCTTTGTCGCCAAATCTTCAGGTTGATCTAAACTTTCCCAATAGTTCATAAGACTTTCAACAAATCTTTCCTCAACATCCCTATCTTCATCCCCATCAAGGAATGATCCTTGTTCAGGATCACAATAAAAAAATATCATCACACACTCAACTCCTCTGAGTTCTTCCTCCAACCTTGCATACATCCTTTGCCTCAACTTCACCTGCAATAAATTCCATCTCACCTTTTTCTTCTTTAATTTCCAACCATATCTTTGGTCTTGTTTAAGTTCATCTAGAAGCATCATCACTATACTGAGTTCTTTCTTTAACTCAGCCATTTCTCTATCAAACTCCTCTTGACTCGTCTTCTTTTCTCTACCAGTTTCCTTGGCATTCACCTTCCTTTTGTTGTGGCTTCTCTCTCCATCATGACTTCCAATAGTCATCTTCTCCTCCTTTTGTGGACTCTCCTTTCCCACTCGTGAATTGCAACAAGCCTTTCCCATATATGTAACAAGTTTGCAACTTGTCACCTTAGCAAGTCATCTTCTTGGTATACCCTTGGTTCTCTGCAGTAGAACTTCTCTTGATCTCTCCTGCTCCTCAACTTCCAACGTTGTAAGGCTTATGCACTTTAACTGCTCACATTCACCTCTTCGCTTGAGAATTGTGTTGTTCTCTTCCTCCTCTTAGCAATTTCCTTACTATTCTCTACCACCAGCTTCACTATTCTGCTACTATAATCCTCCTCAGTCTATAAACATAGTTAATTCATAACTAAAATTTAAATCACAAACTCATACCTGCAAATCCTTCTAAGGATTTCATTCTCCCACTCTTCCTTTGGCTAGAATTAACAATCAGACTTCAAATCTGAAACTGCATTCTCTCTGTCTCATCACGCTTTTATTGCACCCTCTAATTTTTCTTCCGCAATTCTACCTAACCAGGATTGTCAGTGTCTGCAATAATCTGTTGCATATCTCTTCTACTTCAAAAGCAAGCAATCATCTTTTTTATTTTCCTTTGAAATGGAAAAAATTGTGTGTCCTTCCTCCAAGACTTGGTACATGTACATCAGTTCTTTCAGATTAATTTAAAAATTGAAAAGAGTCACTTGCTTACCGAATCTGTATTGTTGTATCTTCAATCTCCCTTGCAGGCTGTAAATTTTATGTTTATACAACCAATTGTTCTACTTCTCAATCCCAAAGAGTGTAACAACTCTGATACCACAAATGATGACCTACTTGGTCATCCAACCCACAATATGGGCAATTATAGATTCATTGAACTGCCCTATAACCTCTAGGTAGGTATCCCAAGACCATTTCTCTCGTGACTACCTTTCCTCAACTTAGTAGCTTTGTTTTGTATGTGTAATGTGATCATGATTGATAACAATATCCTATCATACTCCTTGAAAACTTCTCTAGCTTTATTCTTTTCCCAAAAGAAACCTTCAAAACATTAGTTTATCCTCTGCTTTCTTTCATCAATCACAAAGCATTATTCATCTCTAATTCTTACACCTAACTCCGTCCTTTAATACCAGCAGAACTTTCCTCCTAATTTTCTCTTGTCTTTGTACCAATGTCGTTGTAATGATCCCTGGTTATAGGAAGTTTTGATTCCTGTGATCAATGAACAAGATCTTTACAATAAGTTTCTCATATGGTTCATTCCTTCATTCAAATTGAATATTGTTTGTCCATAGGCTCATTACCAAAATCCCTCAACTGCATTCCAATACTAGATAGACCTTACTTCTATCTATCTTCATATTCCATCTACAAATTTCCAGAATCAGAACTATAACATTATTTAAAACAAGAAATGCTTACAGGTTTCGATTCTCCAATTTTGTGTTATGTAACTTGTGGTGTCCACCCACATACTTTCCAGAAGCCATGATCTAATTCTCAGTTGTGAACAAATGAAGGTTGAACAGAGTACGCCCTCATCGAATACTTATTCGTCACAATTGATTATAGTGTGCTTTCATTCCACTACTGGTGTCATCTAATGTTTGAACCTGCCACCATTCATTTCTTTACAAGCCATGACCCTTGTCCTTTTTTTCCCAATGCACCCACATATTTGTGTGCAGAACCACTTAATTCATTACGACCTCCAAGGGAGATTATTTCATTTCAATAAGACTATGTTTCTTCCCAATTCCATGCAGATTTTAACTTCAAGACTTTGACCATGCTCTGTAATCATGTTAACTTCAAGACTTTGACCATGCTTTGTAATCATGTACAAGAAGCAAATCACGATTTCATATGTGGAAATCCTCTGTGAGTATTGTAATGCGCTATTGGATGAATACACACATACAAAGAGCATTAATTCAAGCAAGATATAATCGACATGCATAGTTTAGCCAACTATGGAATCAATCAAATTCCTTCAAAATCGCATCAATGGACTCGAATTGAAACAAACTAACAAGGCACAATCTCCTTTCTATGTCCCTTATTGTGGGCCATGTTTTGACATGCCCATAAAACTAATTAAGGAAACAAAGTATATAATCTTTGCCAATATCACAGGTACATTCGAACCAAAACACATTGACCTCAGTCCTCAATGGAATTTCAAACCCTATACCTGCATTCCTATAACTATCATCAATCAATATGCATACTTATATATCATAACAAATTCTTTAACAACACCAGATCATCGTTTATACATAACAAAGACATTAATTTTCACATAGACAGAGAATTCACAACCCATAATGCATGTACCAAATGCTATTCATTAATCAAATTTAAATGTTCAAAATCTTGGTTGGATATACAATGTAGGCATGCAACCCTGGTCGTTCTACTTTTCCTCGCACTTACTCTATGTTTCCCCTATTCTTCTACGCCTCCCCTATTGGTCGTAGGCTTACAAAATACTTATATTTAGAAATAAGACAATTTGGTTTTAGATCCACGAAACTTGCTTAATTGACCCTACAATGTTACTGATCCTAAAATCACTCCAACAATTTCTAAGATTCCTAAGATCTTCTCTATCCCAACAACTCATCCATGTCCATAGTTCTTCTAGAACTGTGACTCATACTCTCTAGAATTTATATAATAAATAAAGAAAATAAAATCATTTACATTAAGGAATTTGAATTCCTCCTCAAATGTCGAGATCCCTCCTTTGGGGTTTTGCCTTCAAAAATTCAATGGATTTAGAAGCTACGATGCTCTTGCATCAACTTCACCCATGGTTGATCCCACAAGAGAAATGATGGAAGTGCTTCTTCTACATCCTACTCCAGCATTGGTGACGACCTTTCTCGAGCGAGAGGGAAAATATTCTACAGTCGCCATCATGGGGGGCAAAGAGCCACCCATGGGGGTCTTATTGATAGCAAATCGACGAAAAAGACTAGTAATGGCAACAATTTCCATTCAGTAGTTCAGCTCCAATAAACAAACTAGCACATGTTCTCAGAGGATAATCAATGGGACCAACTTCGAAATTCTTTAGGAGCTAATGACAACCCTAACCGTTGGGAAGAAATTAGTCGCATTGATTCATCATGTCCTAGAAAACAACACTGTTGAGAGTGTAATCAACATTCTTTTTTTCCAATTGTTATTTATTTATTTGTTTTTAATTTGTTATATATATTTTTTGAGGTAACATATTTTGGGGAAAACTCTTGGACACTTCCCTTCATTTCATTTCAAGGATAATATTAAAGGTAAATCTTAAATTTTTTAAGGCACATGGCAAAGTCAACAACAAAACTTAAAGTCGTTACAATAATAATGTTTTTTTAATTATTTTTTTAACTTTTATTTTTCTAGGTTGAGGGAGGTACAAGGTAGCATTTCTCCCCTTTTTTTAACTATATTTGTTTCCAAAGAAAAAAATATGTAATTTTTTTTATAGTAAACAAAATTACATTTGGATCAAAATGCTCTTCATATTTTCCTATCATTGTACATATAATAGCAAGCTATTTCTTTACGCATTATTTTCTCAAAATGTTACATAAATAGTTACATCATTAAAATAGTAACGTTGTGATAAGTCCTTTCATTTCAAGGATAATATTAAAGGTAAATCTTAAATTTTTTAAGGCACAAGGCAAAGTCAACAACAAAACTTAAAGTCGTGACAATAATAATGTTTTTTTAATTATTTTTTTAACTTTTATTTTTCTAGGTTGAGGGAGGTACAAGGTGGCGTTTCTCCCCTTTTTTTAACTATCTTTTTTTCCAAAGAAAAAAATATGTAATTTTTTTTTTAGTAAACAAAATTACATTTGGATCAAAATGCTCTTCGTATTTTCCTATCATTGTACATATAATAGCAAGCTATTTCTTTGCTCATTCTTTTCTCAAACTGTTACATAAATAGTTACATCATTAAAATAGTAACGTTGTGATAAGTCCTCATTCAAAGTAAATACATGTGTCTCATTATATCCAAGGTGCATGCAATAAGTTTGTGGAGTGGTCATCTTCTAGTATGAAAGTGATCCAAGTCCCTCATTTCAATCCCATTAATCTAGCTTTCAAAGGCCATCTACTATGTTGTTCTTATCCCTATATATGTGAGACAAATATATATGTGTGAAAGATGACATCTACAATTGTATATCATCATAAATGGGTTGTAAAGTTAATTTCGTGATTTGAGCTTCCTTTCTAATCCATTTGATGACCAAGAGAGAGAAACTAAGAATTTGAATTTGTTGGATCCCATGCTATTGGGCTAGCTAAAGAAGTAATTTAAGTGTCACGAGTTCACAAAAGTTATTATCTTCTTGGAAAATACTTGCTTTGAGGGATATATGGTGGGTGGAGGAGAGGTACAAAATTCCTCTTTCACATCCTTTGGGGGATTTCCTTGCGAAGCTCCATCAAACTATGCCCAAGGAAGAGCCTTGTTTATTACCTCTTCTATGATTTAATGTCTAGATTGTTTTCCCTCCTCTTATGGGTAAGCATTTAAGATATTGAGAGATTGAATCACACATTTGAGAGAGAGAGAGGGTCTCATTTCCTTCAAATAAGCTCATATTCATAGCTAGCCACACTCCCCAAGCTATGTTGAGGGGAAGGACATTGATTTTCTTGGTCTCCTTTTTGGAATACTAAGATCTGAAGGATTCTTATATATCTCCTGCTTCCCATACATTTTTCAATCATGTCATGGTTTCCACTTCTTTCCAAACATTTTTAGTAAAGGGAGATGTCGTAATTATATGTTCATTGGTTTCATCTACTTGTTTGCATAAGCTACACCAACCTAGACGATTAAAGTTCATTTTCTGAAGAACCTCATATCAGGATAGTTTCTAGATAATTCTCCACCACTAATTTTGTTATGTCTCCATCATTTCCTCAGCCAATTCTCTATAGCCTATCTTAGGCACATAGGGTCCAATCCTAATCCTAACACAATTTTGAAATCCCATCCGCTATGTTGTTATTATCCCTGTATACATGAGATAAAGAGATATGTGTGAAAGCTAACATTTGCAATTATATATCATCATAAAGGGGTTGTAAGGTTAAATTTCAGATTTGAGCTTCCTTTCTAATCCATTCGATGACAAAGAGAGTATCTCAAAAAAATTGAATTTGTTGGACCCCATGTTCTTGGGCCAACTGAAGAAATAATTTAAGTGCCATTAGTTCATAGAAGGTATCAGATTCTTGGACAATACTCACTTTCAAGGATACATGGTGAGTGGAGGAGAGATATAAAATTTCTCTTACACCTCCTTTAGGAGGATTTCCTTGAGAAGATCCATCAAACTATGCCCAAGTAAGAGCCTTGTTTATTAACTCTTCTCAAATTTCATGTTTAGATTGTCTTTTCCTCTTCCTGTTGGTAAGCATTTAAGATATTGAGAGACAAAATCGCACATTTGAGAGAGAGGGTTTCCCTTCCTTAAGATAAGCTCATATTCCTAGGTAGCCACACTCCCCAAGGTATGTTGAGGGGAGGGACATTGATCTTCTTGGTTTCCTTTTTGGAATACCAAGATTTGAAGGCATCTTCTATATCTCCTCCTTCCCATACATTTTCCAATCCCATCATGCTTTCCACTTATTTCCAAACCTCTTTAGTAAAGGGACGGGTCATAATTAGATGTTCAACGGTTTTATTTTCTTGTTTGCATGAGCTACACCAATTTGGGCCATTAAAGTTATTTTTTTCTGAAGAACCTCCCATGTGGGAGCCTTATTGTTTAAAACCATCCACATGAATATTTTATTTTTGGATGAACAATTTAGGTTCCAGATAATTCTCGACCAACAAGCTTGTTGTCCATCTAGACCTTCCTTAGTAAGTGCTTTATAACCTAACTTAGGCATGTATGTTTCGATGGGATTGAGTGACCAAAACAACTAATCATAATCTTCTCAAATTTTGGCATTGTTGTCTTTTAAAACCTCTATATATCCCTTCCAATCTTCAACAAATTCTTCTCTCAAGCCCAACTCCTCCCAGGTAAGCCATTATTGTTGTCAATTTGTAGATGTCTCCTAGTTTACAATTTGTCTAAGCATGTAAAATCTTTTACTTGTGAGACCATGACTTAGTTGAGGAGGTGATCTATGCAAACCTTTACTGCTTATCCAAGGATCAAGGCTAATTTGAATTTTTT
>CBVK0100154353.1:0-28438 GCA_900067695.1 Picea abies
ATCACTATGGGCCCTCTAGGCCCCCCCACTACCTCTCTAGCTACCTTATAGTCATCAACTAAATTCATTCAATTTATATGGGTAGGTTTATTCAATAATCAAAGTATTGGATGGTTTGTCATGTATTCATTACAGTCACCCGATTTTTGCTGTGGAACATGACATATTCATATTTTGTGAAAGTAGGGTTTATATTCGATGGGTTTTTCAAAGTGAGATAGGAGCACACAAAAAAAAGAGAGTGATAATTATATTCATTACAGTCATCTTTTCTTCTTTTTATTCTATCAAGTGACCTTCCTAGAAAGTAAAAATAAAAAAACTCAATCAAATTTGTAAAGAAATATATATACAATATGTATAGTGCTGATAAAAATCATCATTTTATGAAGTTGAAGTTGTTGGGTTACCTTCCCAGCCAGCTAAAATCTGAACAATAGGGTCCTTACTTACTTCTTGGTAGAAGGATTCTTTTGAAAGCTGTTGATGGTAGAGTCATAACAAATGTCCATTTACTAGAAAAGGAGAACTAGATGCATCGATGGTAACTAAAGTGACAATGTCATTATCATGGACTTCATTGATTTCATACAGTCCCAGCCACCTTGTCTGTAATTTTCCAGGAAAATATGAAAATCTGGAATCATAAACAAGCGCCCAATTACCTTTCTGGAAGGATTTCTTCTTGATATGGTTATCGTGCCAACTAGCTCTTTGCTGCTGAATAACCGATGTGTGCTGCAGGGAGAACAAACATACTTCATATAACTCCTTGAGCTATTGTAAGCACTGTGTATGTGCCTCTGTAAGCTCCAGTCCAATTTCCCAGGCCATCCTTAGATTCTTGATCTTAAATTCAATTGGAAATATAGGTTCTTTTCCATAGACTAGATGATAAGGAGAGTAGCCACTAGTGTTACGCCATGTTGTGCGATAGGCCCATAAGTCATTTGGAAGCTCGACTACCCAATTCTGACAGTTTATTGAGACTGTCCAAGACCTTGTTGGTACTTTCTACTTGTTCGTTTTCCTGTGGGTGGTAGGGGGAAGTAACTCTGTGTTTAATATGATAATTGCGCAAGGTAGCCATGATTTCATGGGCTGTAAATTTTGACCCTTTGTTAGTGATTAGATCCTTGGGTAATCCATAGCGTATAAATAATTCAAAGAGAAACTTAATGATTACTTCCTCCGTTGCATTTGACAAGGCTACTTCCTCTACCCATTTGTTCATATAGTATGTTGCAACTAATATATAGGCCTTATGATTTTATTTTGGGTTGAAGGGGCCAAAAAAATCTATTTCCCATCTCTCGAAAGGTTCTGCAACTACTTATGCTTGCAGGGGAATTTCATCAGCTTGGTTGGCTCAACCTATCCTTTGAAAACTATCACATGCCTGGACATACTTCTTCGCATCTTTAAATATTGAGGGACAATAGTAGCCCATCTGCAAAATCTTATGCCCAGTTTCGTGTTTTGTAAAATGTCCACCATAGGGCTTGTCATGACCCACCTTCAAGACATCATAAATTTCATCACCTCTTACGCATCTTCGAATATGGAGGTCAACCCCTGTGTGGAAAATATATCCACCAATCCAGGTGAACCGTGCACTGCATTGGACGATCAATTTCCTTTCTTTTGATGATAGGTGTGCTGGTAGTTTCCTAGTTGCCAAATAATTTATCACATCAATGTACCAAGGCATCTTAATAGTGAAAGTGAACAGGTGTTCGTCTAGAAATTGGTCTTCAACTGTCAAAGAATCATCTGTTTTGGGAATGTGAGACAAGAAATATGCAACGATATTCTCTCTTTCAGGCCAATCCTTGATGGTGATGTTGAATTCTTGCAATGGTAATCTATCCATTAGTAATCGGTTTGTTAGCTAAATATTTAATAGCAGAATGATCAGTATACAGAATAACTGGATAGCTTGTTATATAGTGGTGGAATTTATTAATAGCATGTATAATGGCTAATTGTTTTTTTTCTATTACTGTATAATTTTATTCAATGGGAGTAAGATTTTTGCTAATAAAATAAATAGAATAAGGTTTCTTGTTTTCTTCCTGTCCAAGGACAAGACCTATGGAGATATCCAATGCATCTGTAGAAATATGAAATGGCAATTTCTAGTTTGGTCCTCTCAGTGCTGGTGTTGTTGAAGCCAACCTTTTGAGTTCTACAAATGCAACATCACACTTATCAGACCACTGAAATTCCGCATTACTAGTTAAATCATGTAAATGTGCAGTTGTTCTTGAAAGATTTTCTATGAAAATACGATAATATCTTGCACAACCAAGGAAACCACGTACCTCGATTTGTGTCTGAGGTGTAGGTAGATGATGCAGGCGTGCCACCTAGGCACGTCTTCTCATAGGATCTCTCTTCCTTCCTCGGCTCGAAGAACTGAAAGGTTATTCTATTTCCCTATCGGGAAATTTTCCACCCACATCAACTAAACACTGGGTCTCCCTTTCTTCTAAATCAACGTTGACCTTTTTGTTATCGGGGTTCCTCCTATCGGGATTTTGACACTTGCAATGTTCAAACAATTTGTTTTACCAATCTCTGATCCTCGATCCTCTCCTTTTGTTGCCTTAGCCCCTCTTGGCTAAGATTTCGATCCACGTGACCTCTCCTTATATGACCACAGCTATAACCCCCGTCGGGGTTTCGAGCATTCCAATGTCGAAATACACATGCCCTCAAGACTCGTGATTCCTCGAATCCCAAAGTTCTCTTTACACACTAGCTCTCATGGTCAGGCTTTTGACTCATATGACTCTCACCCTGTGACCACAGTCTTATCCCTCGTCGAGGCTATGAGGTTTCAAATGTTGAAAAACACTTGCCCATAGGATTCTCGATTCCTCAAATCCTGACTCTCTGGTCTCCTGACAGCTGGCTCCCTCAATGATGCTTCCCTTCTTTCTGGTGTGCTGACAGCTAGCCGCACGGTGGCACCTTCCTCCTCATCAGGGTTTTGTGGTTCACGATTTCAAAAGGCATAAACACTTTTTCACCAGGATCCCCGATATCCCGATGAACCAAACACCGATGGACGTCCTCCTTGTCGAGACTTTCCCCGATGGCGCCGATTTATTCGTCCCCTCTAATGGACGGTCCCGATTTATCCATGGTTTCGAGGCTTGGGATGTCCCAAATTTCTTGTCCTTGGGAACTCTAATTTCCCGATGTGGAATATTTTGACTCTGTCCGGATTCCTGACACTTGTCTTCCCGAACGGACGGCTCAAATTATGCCAGGGTTTTCACTATGGACTTCCTCGACCTCCTATCCATGGGACTTCTAATTTCCTGAACTCCTGATGCCTCGATCTCCACCACGTTTCCAACTGACAGATGACCCACTTCTTCCCGGGACTTCAGGGTTTCAAATGTCGAAAATAATTCAACCACAGGACTACCGATCCTTCGAATCCCGATGGTAACTCTCGTGCAGCTCTTGCCAGATCCGATGGCTGATGGGAAATTGACCAACAATCCCACAATTCATGACTTCTGGAGCTTGAACTCTGAATGTGGCCGTAACCTGCTTGCTTCTTTGGAATATCCAACAGTTGACGGGATTTTACAAATCCTCTCCACAATATCCTAACCGTCGATCTCTTCTTTGTATCAATTCCTAGAGAATGACCAAGTATTTCTCTGTGGAACTTGTCCACCTGCGGTGTAACTATGCAAATGCCTGTTTTAAACACTCCGCGGCACAAATATTCTAGTGCTTCTCTTCAACAAGCTCAAAAGCCTTATCCCTCCTGAGCTTTCTCACACTTTCAACCTCAAAGAGGGTCCTTGCATGCACTCCTTGTGGCAGTTTTCAAACACCTCCAGTGTTGAGTTCTTTTGACTCTGCGCACACCTGCAACAACAGTCCTTCAATACTTCACTCAGTTTCACGATTGAGACTCTCCTTAGCCTGCGCACTCCTTGCATGGGTCGTATAACCCAATTTCTCTTCTGGGTGAATGAGAACAAGAGTTAGCCTATCCAAGCCTTCTGTCAACGCACTCCTTGCGAACGAATTCAACTGCACTCCTTGCAGGAATCCTTGCTCTGATAGAGAAACAATTGAAACTCGTTCCTTCTACTTCCTTTTAGACTTCACTCTCAACACATGAAATCATATACAAATAAAAATAGAAAATGCATAACAGGAAGTAAATACTCATGAGCATAGAATTCAACATACATACACAAAAAACCAACACAACTCCATGAATTTCAATTTAACTCTTCTATTAATCCAAATAACTATACTTGGGTGTTTCTGCACAGCTCTCTACTTCTCTTCTCTATGCTTTGGATTCTTCTAACTATTCCTGAAATATGTTACAATGGACAATGAGGGTGTCTATATCCGTTTTCCCTCTTTCTTCTAAAACTGTCAAATATGGAATTAAATTCTACCTACTTACATTTACTACTATAAATGCCTCCATCTACTTCAGACAAGAGCGGGGCACTCAAGGTCTGATTACATTATACCAAGGTGCCTTCATTAAATGATCTCATTTATATTTGGTGCATCAACTTCAAGGGAAATTTCAAAAATTCGTGCAGGACGCCTTCCAACTGTCTTTTGCATTCTGCGCTGGCTCGCTTGTCTCAGGAGATGCTCCTGCATCATACTCACTCACTTGAAAATTTGCATGGGCTCCTGTCCATGAACTCCTGCACGGTATGTCCATGCTTCAGAATCTCTGCTTCAGTCTCCCAGCTGGCATCTTCAACTGGATGACCCCTCCACTTGACCAAATATTCAAAGTATTCTTTCCTTCTGGTCTTCTTATCCACTTGTTTATCCAGTATCTGCTCCATCTGTGGCTTCTCTGCAACTGGCATCTGCTTTTTCCATTGAACCTTCAACTGTTCATCACTTGTTTCTGCTTCTCCATCTTTGTATGGGTACAAATATGAGACATTGAATATCAGAGATATTCTGATCCCATCCGGTAATTCAATCTCATAAGCATTCTGTCCCATTTTCTTCAAGACCTTGCATGGTTCGATTTTCTTCATCTTCAATTTAGTGTATGTTCCTCTCGGGAACCTTTCTCTTCTCAAGTGCACGAGAACTAATTCCCCAACCTCAAACTGAAGTTGTCTCCTCCACTGGTTGGCTCTGTGCTTATATTCTTGGATTGATTTCAGCAACCGCTCCTTCACCTGGTTGTGAAGTTCTTTCATTGCCTCAGCAAATTCTTCTGCACTAGTGCTCCTAGTATCAGTCTTCTCCGAATCTCTCAATTCATAAACTCCTCTTGGCTGCGTGCCATATACAATCTGGAATGGAATCTGGCCTATGCTCCTATTAACAGAGTCATTGTAAGCAAACTCTTCTTGCGGCAATATATTGTCCCAACTGTTGTGGTGCTCTGTCACCAAGCTTCTCAGCAAGTCTCCCAAACTTCTGTTTACCGCTTCTGTCTGTCCATCCATCTGAGGATGATAAGATGAAATAAACAACAAATTAGTCCCCAGCTTCTTCCATAATGTCCTCCAAAAGTGTCCTAAGAACTTTGTATCTCTATCTAAAACAACACTCCTTGGTAAGATGTGAAGTCAAACGAATTCTTTGAAAAATAGATTCGCGATGTGCGTCGTATCACTGGTTTTCTAACATGGGATAAAATGTGCCATCTTGGAAAATCTATCCACTACCACAAAGATCGAATCAAATCCTCTTTGTGTCCTTGACAATCCCAATATGAAATCCATGATAATTTCATCCCATGGCTTCTCAGGTATGGGAAATGGTTGATAAAAACCCACATTCTGCTTCCTTTCCTTTGAATGCTGGCAAATCCTGCATCTTTCCACAAACCTCTTGACCTCTGCTCGCATCCCTGGCCAAAAGTATGACTCATTTAGCTTCACAAATGTCTTATCATGACCGAAATGTCTGACCAATCCTTCATGTATTCGACCCACTTAACATGCCTCTGATTCAACTTCTCCTGTTGGGTCACAAATTGTAATGCATGGTTATCACTATATAAAACAAATTCCTTTGGAATCAAATAGTGCCTCCATTTTTTCAATGCCTGTATGATGGCATAAAATTCCTTATCATACGTGGAGTACTTTTCTTTTGCCTCATTCAGCTTCTCACTGAAATATGTAATTTGGTCTTTCCTCCTGACTCAAGACCACTCCTATTGCAAACCCGCTTGCATCACATTTTACCTGAAATGTCTTTTGAAAATCCTGCAACACTAGAATTGGTTGTTCTGTAATCTTCCGTTTCAACAAATTGAAACTCTTTTCTGCCTCTTCAGTCTAGTGAAAATATTTATGTCTTTTCTTCACTGTATCCATCATTGCTGCGCTAATTTCGCTGAATTTCCTGATGAATTTTCTGTAGAAACTAGCCAAACCATGAAAACTTCTCACCTCAAATATGTTCCTCGGTGATGGCCAATTCTTGATTACCTCCACCTTATCTGGATCCATCCTCAACTCATTTTCCGAAATAACAAACCCCAAATAAATGAGTTATGTCTTCATGAATGAGGACTTCTTCATGTTTATCAGCAGCTTCTCTTGCTGTAATCTCTTCATCACAATGGCTAAATGCTTCAGGTGTTCAACCTTCGTTTTACTGAAAATCAGTATATCATCCAGATATACGATGACAATTTTTCCAATGAAATCCTTCAGGACTTCATTCATCAACCTCATAAAGGTACTTGGTGCATTTGTTAAGCCAAATGACATATCAAGCCATTCATACAAACCTTCATTTGTCTTGAATGGTTTTCCATTCATCACCTTCTCTCATACGAATCTGGTGATACCCACTCTTCAAATCAATCTTTGAAAATTTTTTTGCTCCACTTAAGCAATCCATCAGATCATCCATTCTTGGCAATGGGAATCTATACCTGATAGTTATCTTGTTAATGGATCTTGAATCTGTACACATCCTCCAGCCTCCATCTTTCTTCGGACTGAGTACTGTCGGAATAGCACATGGACTCAAGCTTTCCTTGACCAAACCTTTGTCCAACAAATCCTGGACCTGCCTTTTAACCTCCTCATTCTCTTACAGTGTCAATCTGTACGTGGATTTGTTTGGCAAACTGGCTCCTGGTATGAGATCTATATGATGACTCACACTCCTGATCAATGGCAATGAACGAGGTAATTCATCCACTACTATATCAGCGAACTCTTCCAACAGTTCCTGAACTTCTTCTGGCAAATCATCCACTCTTGTGCTAGTCAGAACAATTCTCGATTTTCTGACCACAAAGAATTGTGTATCCTCCTTCTTCTTAACCTCCATAAGAAGTTCCTTCCCACTCATGAGAAGTACTGTGTTGCTTACTTCCGGATTCACCTCTTTATCCTCAATTGGATGCAACATATGGGTTCTCCCATTCTTATCCAGGGTGTATGTGTTCATCCTCCCATCATGAATCACATTTCTATTGTATTGCCATGGTCTACCCAACAATAAATGACAGACATCCATAGAAATAACATCGCATAAAATCTTATCATTATATCCTCCTATATTAAATTCAACTAAACACTGTTTGGTGATATTTACCTGATGTCCCTTTTGTAGCCATGAAACTTTGTATGGACTCGGGTGATCATTCGTCTCCAGCTCCAACTTTTCTACCATCTCGGTTGAAATTAGATTATCTGTGCTACCAGTGTCCACAATGATCTTGCACACTCTATCCTTGGTCTTGCAAGTAGTCCTAAAAAGACTGTTCCTCTGCGATGAATTCTCCATCTCCTTCTCTCGCATCAAAAGGACTTTCCGCATCGCCAATAATATTCCGCCTTCAGTGTATTCTACCTCAACATCTTGCCTCTATGCCTCGGCGATGTGAGTCTCTCCATTTTCTTTTTTTTCTCTGGACACTCGAACGACCTGTGCCCATTCTTTCCACATGTGAAGCTTGTAATTACTCCATCTCTTCCTCTTCCTCTACCTCTGGTACAAGGAAAAGTGTTCTTATCAGCATATCCTCCTCTTTGCTCAGTATACTATTCTCTTTGCTCAGCATATCACCCTCGCTGTGAACTTCCACCTCTCTCGGTTCAAGTTTGAGGTTTCTTCTAGTCCTCCTTGGGCTTCTGGTATTTATCTTGGGCAACTGATTTGCCTCTGGGCTGACTTCTACCTCGGCCTCTTTGACTCTATTTTTGGCTCAGCTTCTCCTCAGCTTTCAGAGCCATTTGGTAAGCATCCTCCACTGTTCGGATGGTTTCCATACTCATTTCATCCTGAATCTCATATCTCAGGCCATTCATATACATGGAAACTTTCTCATCATTGCTCTCCTGATGACCTGCCCTGATGTTCAGTCGATAGAATTCCTCAGTATATTTTTTTACTGTCATCAGCTTCTGCCTTAGGTTCTGCATTCTCCTGAACAGAGAAATTTGATAGTCCCTGGGAATGAATTTTGCCTTCATTTTTTCAATCATCCTGTCCCAGCTCTTAATTTTTTGCTTGCCTTGGCAACGCCTGTCAGCTTGTAGTTCATCCCACCACAAGGCTGCATGTCCCTTTAATCTCGTGATGGCATGCATGACCTACTTGTCCTATTCAATATCTTCATAGTCAAAGTAAGTGTCTAGAGCTCTAATCTAGTCTAGAAGCTCTTCTACATCCAGATTTCCCTCATAAACTGGAATGTCCATTTTCACCTTTGCACCCATTCTTGCAACAACTTTAAGTAAGCGTTCAATTGCTGCATCATCCACTGGGATTTCTTCTTCTCCATGTCCAGCATCATCTTCATTTTCAGACTCACTGATATCTCCTACATCAGCTTTGCGCCTTTGTGATGTCTCCATGTCCTCCATTCTGTCACGAAGATTATGCAATTCTCTCTCCATGTCAGGATTTTACACTTGCCTACCTCTTTCTTTGGACATTTCCCTTTCCTCCTCTACATTGGGTGATTGCCTACCCCTTCTCCTTGGCAGCATGGTGAATTCTCCTTTTTCTCTGCTACAGAAAGCAAAGAAATTTTCTGGCTATGATACCACTTGACGCAGATGCGCCACCCAGGCATGTCCGCTCATAGGATCTCTCTTCCTTCCTCGGCCCGAAGAACTGAAAGGTTCTTTTATTTCCCTATCAGGAAATTTTCCACCCACATCAACTAAACACTGGGTCTCCCTTTCTTCTAAATCAACGTTGGCCTTTTTGTTATCGGGGTTCCTCCTATTGGGATTTTGACACTTGCAATGTTCAAACAATTTGTTTTACCAATCTTCGATCCTCGATCCGCTCCTTTTGTTTCCTTAGCCCCTCTTGGATAATATTTTGGTCCACGTGACCTCTCCTTATATGACCACAGCTATAACTCCCATCCAGGTTTCGAGCATTCCAATGTCGAAATACACATGCCCTCAAGACTCGCGATTCCTCGAATCCCAAAGAGCTCTTTACACACTAGCTCTCATGGCTAGTCTCCTGACTCATGTGACTCTCACCCCGTGACCGCAGTATTATCCCTCGTCGGGGATATGGGGTTTCAAATGTTGAAAAACACTTGCCCACGGGATTCCCGATTCCTCGAATCCTGACTCTCTGGTCTCCTGACAACTGGCTCCCTCAATGACGCTTCTCTTTTTTCCAGCATGCTGACAGTTGGCCGCACGGTGGCACCTTCCTCCTCGTCGGGGTTTCATGATTCACGATTTCAAAAGGTGTAAACACTTTGTCACCAGGATCCCTGATATCCCGATGAAACAAACACCGATGGACATCCTCCTTGTCGGGACTTTCCCTGATGGCGTTGATTTCTTCTACGCGTCCCCTCTGATGGATGGTCCTGATTTCTCTGAGGCTTCGAGACTTGGGATGTCCCAACTTTCTTGTCCTCAGGAACTCCAATTTCCTGATGCAGAATATCCCGACACTCTTCGGATTCCTGACACCTGTCTTCCCGAATGGACGGCTCAGATTATGTCAAGGTTTTCACTATAGACTTCCCTGACCTCCTATCCACGGGACTTCTGATTTCCCAAAATCCTGACGCTTCAATCTCCGCCACGTGTCCAACTTACGGATGACCCATATCTTCCTGGGATTTCGGGGTTTCAAATGTCAAAAAGCATTCGACCACGGGACTACCGATCCTTCGAATCCCGATGGTAACTCTCGTGCAGCTCCTGTCAGATCCGATGACTAACGGGCAATTGACCAATGATCCCACGATTCACGACTTCTGGAGCTTGAACTCTGAATGTGGCCATAATCTCCTTGCTTCTTTGGCAGATCCAACAGTTGATGGGATTTTACAAATCCTCTCCACAATATCCTAACCGTCGATCTCTTCTTTGTATCAATTCCTGGAGAATGACCAAGTATTTCTCCATGGAACTTGTCCACCTGCGGTGTAACTATGCAACGCCTATTTTGAACACTCCACGGCATGAATCTTCTAGTGCTTCTCTTCAAAAAGCTCAAAAGCCTTATCCCTCTTGAGCTTTCTCACACTTTCAACCTCAAAGAGGGTCCTTGCACGCACTCCTTGCGACAGTTTTCAAACACCTCCAGTGTTGAGTTCTTTTGACTCTGCGCACACCTATAGCAACAGTCCTTCAATACTTCACTCAGTTTCATGACTAAGACTCTCCTTAGCCTGTGCACTCCTTGCACGGCTCGTATAACCCAATTTCTCTTCTGGGTGAATGAGAACAAGAGTTATCCTATCCAAGCCTTCTGTCAATGCACTCCTTGCAGACGACTTCAACTGCACTCCTTGCAGGAATCGTTGCTCAGATAGAGAAACAATTGAAACTCATTCCTTCTACTTCCTTTCAGACTTCACTCTCAACACATGAAATCATATACACAACAAAATAGAAAATTCATAACAGGAAGTAAATACTCATGAGCATAGCATTCAACATACATACACAGAAAACCAACACAACTCATGAATTTGAATTTAACTCTTCTATTAATCCAAATAACTATACATGGGTGTTTCTGCACAACTCTCTGCTTCTCTTCTCTATGCTCTGGATTCTTCTAACTATTCCTGAAATATGTTACAATGCACAATGAGGGTGTCTATATCCATTTTCCCTCTTTCTTCGAAAACTATCTAATCTGGAATTAAATTCTACCTACTTACATTTACTGCTATAAATGCCTCCATCTACTTCAGACGAGAGCGAGGCGCTCAAGGTCTGATTACATTATAGCGAGGCACCTTCATTAAATGATCTCATTTATATTTGGCGCATCAACTTCAAGGGAAATTTCAAAAATTTGTGCTGGACGCCTTCTAGCTATCTTTTGCATTCTGCACTGGCTCGCTTGTCTTGGGAGATGCTCCTACATCAGTAGATTAAGAATTACCTTTATTTTTGTTGGATCTATCTTAATTCCATCTGTAGAAACATAGTGTCCTAGTACCACACCTTCGGTCATCATCATATGACATTTTTCATGACTCAAACATAGCCCGGTAGCAATGCATCATTCCATTACTTTTTCCATATTTCTTAGAGCTTGATCAAAATCAGTGCCATAAGGGGTGAAATTGTCCATGTAAACTTCAAGTCCTTTATTAATTAGATCAGAAAATATGCTCAGAATGGCTCTCTGGAATGTGGCTAGAGAATTACATAATCTAAAGGGAAATAATCTATATGCGAAGGTACTCCAAGGACATATAAATTTAGTTTTATCTTGGTCTTCCAGAGCAATATAGATCTGATTATAACCACTAAAACCATCTAGGAAGGAAAAGAACTGATTCCCTGCTATGTTGGCATGTTTACAGGCAGGTGTTGATCCAGATTTTATGAGAAAAATGAAATCAATACAGATTATTAACAGGTTCTTAACAAAAAATAACAGAGATACAATAAAACTAGTTTTCTAGTCAATAACGAAATAAGATGAAACTGTAAAATGCAGTGGAAACAAGCTTGTTGGAATGGTGGTGGCTTATCTCTGAGAAGAGATGTGACAGTAGTGCGCATTCGCAAGAAGAAGGTTACAATGAGGCTCTGAAGGCCTTTTTACAATAAGAAAGAATGCCAAAAACCCTAGACATCCAAAAACCTAACCCTAGGAGATGAAGCACCAAAAGTCATGTGGGCCCCGTTTGGGTAAGCTAGTACATCAACTTCCCGGGGTTGTAACTTTTGCATACGATATTCGTTTTAGGCGTGTGATAGCCTGTTGGAAAGGTATCATCGAGGAGATTCATTTTGGGGGATCAATCATGCCTTCAACTATCATTAAGGAGTTCGATATTGAAAAACCTTCATTTAGGCCCTCAAAATGTCCCCAGAAGTAAAAACTACTAAAAATAGTAAATTGCCAAAAATGTTAGAAAACTATTTTGAGCCAGTTGGAAAAGGTGGGTGGCCACCGATATCCATTTGGATCAATCCTTCCTCCTTAGGAAGCAATGGTCTCAATTGCTTTGAGGTCCCCCATTAGATGAGGAAATTTCTGCTGAATTTGGCCCCAGGTGAGCCACTTGCCTTGGTGCAGGAGCTGCCCTAATTTGATGACTTGATAAAGCTGGATCCTTTGTTGTCGAGTGCCCTTGATCTATCTGTCCACAATATGATCATTGGATTCTTGTTGTATGCAGTTGGGGTTGAGCTCTGTTGGTGTCAGCTATTCTGCTACTTTTGAGGTGTCCAATAATGGTGGGAAATAAGGGCGAAGGAGATCCATGTTGAACACTGGGTGCAGGCCAAGAAAAGGAGGAATGTTGAGCTCAAAATCATTATCCCCCATGGCCTTGGTGATAGTGTACGATCCATAACAGAGTGGGAAAAGCTTCCGATGGGGCCCTGTAAGGCATTATTTTTGCAAGTGCAACCAAACTTTGTCGCCCACCTGAAACTTATGCAACACCCGATGTTGATCATGGCACTGTTTGTACTTGTCATTGGACTTCTGTAGGATATCCTGAACCTGTTGGTGGATGTGCTAGATCCGCTCAATGAACCAGGTGGCTTTGTCAGCTTCAGTTGGAGTAGGAGATGAGTCAGTCAAGGTGACCGCAAGGGGAAGTGCAACATCTATGGGACCCAATGGTTGGAATCCCAACCCCATTTGAAAGGGGCTCTGGCCAGTTGAGCTATGAAAGGCTCAGTTGTAGCTATGCTAGACAAAGGGAAGGCTCCCATCCCATGTGCGAGGGTTCTTTGAATTATACATGCGAAGGATATGCACAATCATTTGATTTGCAACCTCAGTTTGGCCATCTGTCTGGGGGTGGAAGGCCGTGGATTTGGTGAGCTTGGTGTCTAGTAGTGACCAGAGGCTCGACCAGAATGTGCTGAGAAATTGACTATCCCGATCTGAGACAATGGTTTGTGGGATTCCAAAATATACCCAGACTTGTTCAAAGAAGAGCTTGGCAGTGGCCTCTACTGTGATTCTCTTCTTGCAGGCAACCAGAATCACCATCTTAGAAAAATGATCAACAATCACAAAAACACAGTCATTTCCCTGCTTGGTGGATGGGAGGCCTGACATGTAGTCCATTGAGATGGATTCCCATGGCCTGTTTGGAGTAGGAAGAGGGGTGTACAGGCCCTATTTCTTAGTGGTCATTTTGGCAATAGCACATGCAGTGCAGGACCTAATATACTTGCCGACCTCCTGTCAAAGTTTCAGCCAGTAGAAATGTTTATGTAGCATCGCCACTGTCTTTTCGATGACGAAGTGTCTTGCCACCCAATTGTAGTGGGATTCCCATATCACCTTCGCTCTCTCACTTGATGGAACACAAATATGGCCCAGACGACACAACAACACATCCTGAAGATGGATATTATAGACAACTGCATTTGCACCCATCATTTGGTAGGTGGTGGTGAAGTCAGGTTCTGTCTCATAGAGTTGGGGCCATCCAAATGTCTCATGGCCACAAGAGTCTAGCACCATGGTGAGTGCCACGACTGGTGGTATGATGAGGTAATCATTGATGCGATTGGTGCTTCCTGTTTTATACTTGATGTTGAGGTGGAATTGCTACGAGTATGTGGACCACTTTTGATGGTGGTGATTCTGTAGTTTTCCCCGTGTTTGCATGAACTGTAGTGGCTTATGATCAGTGTGGACAACTGTCTCCTTCCCAAGAATGTAATGTATCCACTGACGGCATGCTTGCACAATGGAGTACATTTCTTTGTCATAATTAGGGTACTTACGGACAATATCTGATAGTGTCTCACTATGATAGGTCATGGGGTAGCTATACTGAGTGAGAATGACACCCACAACATAGTCTAAAGAATATGTCTCGATCTCAAAGGGATGTTGGAGGTCTGGTAGTGAATGTACTCAGGCTGAGCACAAGGGCTTCTTCAAATCATCGAACGCTTGTTGTTGGGACCGTCCCCATGCAAATTTCACCTTACCACCACCCCTGTTTATTTGGCTGAGGGCCCATGCAATATGGGAGAAACCCAACACAAACCTGTGGTAGAAATTAGCAAGTCCCAAGAAGCTCCGAAGCTCAGTGAGTTTTTTTGGGGTTGTCCAGTCACGGATGACTTGGATCTTGGCTGGATCCACATGTATACCATGCTGACCAATGATGTATCCCAGGTAATGGACCCTGTCCATGCCGAAGGAGCATTTTTCCAGGTTGGCATATAGCTTGTGCTACTGTAGGGTGTGCAGAACCTGCTGAATATGCTACAAGTGTTCAGCCCAAGTCTTGTTGTAAATTAGAATGTCATCTAGATACACCACTACAAAAGTATTGGTGAATGGTCACATGATATCGTCCATCATCCTCATGAAAGTGGCTGGAAAATTTGTCAAACCAAAGGGCATGAACAACCATTCAAAAAGTCCTTCCTTTGAGTTGAAGGTGATCTTCCATACATCTGTCTGTTCTATTGGGACCTGGTGGTAGCCAGACTTCAGATCAATCTTACTGAAGTATTTGGCCCCCGTGAGTTGATCATGGAGGTCATCGATTCAGGGAATCGGGTACTGGTTTCTGATAGTGATTTTATTCAGAGCCCAGTAATCAATACAGAGTCGCCAAGTGCCATCTTTCTTATGTACCAGCACGATTGGGCTCCCGCAAGGTGATGAGCTAGGGTGGATGTGCCCCTTGTGGAGCAGTTCTTGGATCTGTTGCTTGATCTCCTCATTCTCTAACAAAGAACGGCGATAGACTGGCCCATTGGGCAACGATGCGCCAGGGGTCAGATCAATGGGGTGCTTGGCCTGGTAGTGCAGAGGTACCCTTGTAGGTGAGGTGAAGATATCCGAGTATTCTTCCATGACCTTATCTACTTACTTCTGCTGTGTGGAGAGGTCATCCGCAGAGACCCTAGATGTGGTTGTGATCTTTCACTTATTCTGAGAGCGAATCAAAAAGAAGACAAACTTCCCCATCTGAGAGATGACCTTCCTACATTTCTTAGCAGAGATCAAGGAAATAGCACTAGGTGGGACTACCTCGGGTATCCTGTACAATATCCTGTTCAAAGTAATAATAACACTACAAGGCCTAGACTCATATATAGCATGACGTTTCCATAAATAAGGTTGGCCCAAAAGAACATCACAAACTTCGAGAGGAGCAACATCATACAATACCTCGTCTTTGAAGGGCTTGATGTCGTACGATAGTCGACACTGTTGGCTAACGTAGAGATCGCTTCCTTGGTGGAGCCATCCAATGGTGCAGGGTTGTGGGTGCGGCGTTGTTGGCAGGGCCAACTGCTTGATGACCTCTGCTGAGATGAGGTTCTTCTGGCTACTAATATCAACAATGAAGTGCAGTGGGGTGCCTTTTACCCACATCTATGAATGGAAGAGGCACTCTCCATCTTCTGGCTCGTCTGGTTCACCAGGTTGGAGCTTTGTGGTAGCAACGGTGGCATTGGGTTTCACGTCAATGATCCGTCTTCCCCTTTCTGGTTCTATCTTGGAGTCAGAATCTACATCTGATTCAGAGGCTTTCACTTCGTCCACCAACGACTACTTTGAGCGGTAGTCAACAGTGTTATGCCAAGGGCTCTTATGGAATTCACACCACTTCTCGGTATCTTTCTTTGTCTTTTCGGTGTCCTTCTTTGCTTGCAGCTTGTACTAGTTGTCTTGATACTATCCATATTTTCTCTGTCCTTTGTTCGGTGGGTTGGGGCCGCCCTTTCCTGGATTTTGTTGTGAGGGGTTCCCAGGCCCAAATTGTCGCGTCTTTTGTTTGAGCTTCTGCTTGATTTTGACAGCATATCGGTAGGCCGTGCCAAGGATGAGATGTCCAGAAATTCCATTTTGGTCTAGATGTATCTATGTAGAGAACCTCGATACTTGAGCACTAGATGTCACTCCGAATCTTTGATACCCAACTTGGTGTGCAAGGTATGGAAGATATTTGTGAAATCTAGCACTGCTTGGTCTCTTTCTTGCCGCAGTGTGGTCCATTTGGTATACAGGTCATCATAACTTCCGACAGGGTAGTATTGTTCCTTAATAGAATCCCTGAAGGATTCCCAGGTGGCCATGACTGAAAATAATGAGGTTTCCTCTATTTCCTTTTTCTCACAGAAATTTTCCCACCAATCTTTGACATGGGGAACGACTTTGAGGAGAACGAAAGTAATATTTTCTCTATTCAAAAATTTATGAACAAAAAAATACCCTTCTAGTAGATTCAACCACTTGTCTACATCATCTGCGTCTATCTGACCTTCAAATATAGGAATATCAAAGTTTATTTGTACCTTGAAGGGGGTGGTGCCTTCGTTCAAAGAAGATGTGTCACCTGTTGGTAGTTGCCGAAGGATTTGCGTGAAACTATCCATCATTTTGTTCCTCTGTTGCGTGAGGGCTTCCTCAATCAACAGTTTGAAAGGATATCCTGTGCCTTCATATTTATTTTCTCCTACCATGGGAGGTCTCTTGGGCATGCGAGAGCTTCTGTCCTCAAGAGAAACCTCGAGACCCAACTCTTTGTACTCCGATCTCGTTGGGGACATGCATTAAGATGACAAGGAGAAGACCGCTTTGATACCACTGATATGGATTTTATGAGCAGAATGAAATGAATATATATTATTAACAGGTGCTTAACACAAAATAACAGAGATACAGTAAAATTGGTTTTCTATTCAATAACGAAATAAGCTGAAACTGTAAAATGCAGCGGAAACAAGCTTGCTGGAATGGTGGTGGCTTATCTCTGAGAAGAGATATGACGACATCGCGCATTCATAAGAAGAAGGTTACAATGAGGATTTGAAGGAATTTTTACAATAAGAAAGAATGCCAAAAACCCTAGACATCCAAAAACCTAACCCTAGGAGATGAAGTGCCAAAAGTCATGTGGGCACCATTTGGGTAAGCTAGTACATCAACTTCCCGGGGTTGTAACTTTTTCATACGATCTCCATTTTAGGCGTGTGATAGCCTGTTGGAAAGGTATCATCGATGATATTAATTTTGGGGGCTCAATAATGCCTTTAGTTATTATTGAGGAGCTCGATACTGAAAAACCTTCATTTAGGCCCTCAAAATGGCCCCATAAGTAAAAATTGCTAAAAATAGTAAATTGCCAAAAATGTCAGAAAATTGTTTTGAGCCAGTTGGAAAATGTGGGTGGCCATCAATATTTATCTAGATTAGGTGTTCTTTTTATTGGTGGCAAGATCAAAGTATGCAGCGATGGCAAAATAGGGTCAATGTAAGCTTAGGAGGATTAGCGCAGAGTCGCACACAGTGCATAGGTGTGCACCAAGGATGAGGTTAACTCATTTCCAAATCTCAAGAGAGATAGTGTACTCAGGATCTTAGACAGATCAAAGGTCGAGGCCTTTGACACTTCGAAACTATTCCAAGTTAGGAGGATGTGTAAGCCTGGGAGGAGGAGCGACAATGATCTTTGGACCCCATTGAGAATTCTCCATGAACGTCAGATCTAAGCCCGAGGTCCGACTGATGTTGGATCCAGGAGAACCTACATGTTCTTTAAAGAGAAAGGTGAAGCGGGGTTACGAAATCCCGAAGGTAGGAGGACAGTTTCATATATCGGGAGTTGGATAGAGTCGAAACTCTTCATCATCAGGAGTCTCGGAATCGTGAATGCAAAACACCGAAATCCCGATAGCAGGAGGACAATTTTGGATACCGGGATTTGGAAGAGTCGAGACTCTTCATCATCAGGAGTCCTGGAATCGCAAAATGTGAAACCCAGAAAACCCAAAATAGGCACATTGACCGGAGGTTCGAATACCGGGATTTGGAGGAGTCAAGAGTCGAGACTCTTCAACACAGGAGTCCTGAAGTGCCAAAATGAGAAACGCCAAAAATCTCGAAACAGGAACATCAATCGGAGTTTCGGATACCGAGAGTTGGAGTGTCGAAACACTTTGCAAAAGGAATGCCGAAATGACGAAACATTGAAATGCGTTTTTGAATAAGGCTATGGTCACCACCGGTGGTCACATTGTTGAAGAGTTGTAGAGAAGAGCTCGAAGAGACAAGCTCCATTTCAGAGTTTGGGACAGGGAGAGTCGAGACGACTCATCACAGAATCCCCGAAATGCAAAATGCGAAATACATGTTCAGAATTGGCCCTTGGTCATAACCCATGGTGACATTGATGAAGGCTCAAGGGAGGAGGTAGGATGAAGCTAATATCCATTTCAGAGATCATGACTTGGAGAGTCGATATGCCTCACCATAGGGATGCCGAAAATCCAAATGCCAGAATGTCGAAATGCCGAAAGGCCAAATTATGAAATGGAAAAATAAGTGTGAGACCCATCATTTATGATCCAACGGTGTAGGTTATTCAAGAATATGATCGAAGGGCTACTTTTTCTCTTCACAGTTAATTGATCAGTGGTGATTCAGTTGCTGAAGCAGTCTTTGGAGGTTCACAATGTGACTGCTAGAAACCATTGATGGTTTCTACCAGAGGACTTGAAGAGACTTCTGTGTGATTTCCAGAGGAGTTGAAGAGTCTCAAAAAATCTGCCAGTGGAATGAAGACTGTTCATAGAGGCAATTGACAGATGGATGAGCGTTGAAGCCTGTAACTGCAACAGAGAGGATGAGCTAGACTGTGATAGAGAAGACAAAGAGTCTCGATTGTTGGAGAGGCTAAGGAATCTCAACATAAAACCCAGTGATGATGGACACATGGTTTTAACAACCAGAGAAGCTAAAGAGTTGCAATGATGATTAGGCAGAGCACTCGACATGAAGAGCATGCAGAAGCATTGCGCACAAGGGATGCACAAACTGCACAGAGACTATAAGAAGGCAAAAGAAAGAAGAGATGGTTGCTGTTGTTGAGAGGGATTCAAGAGTGTAAAAGGAGGAGTGTGCAACTACTGAAATACAGAGAAGAGGAATGGTGCATTGAATGGACATGGTGCACAGAGCATAAAAGGCAGAAGCACAGAAAGCACAAGGCATGTGTGCAGCAAGACAATGAGACACTAAAGGAAGGCTGAGGTGCTCTTGTAGAGAAAAATAGAAGATCATAAATCACAAGAAGATGCAGAAAGAGAGACACAGAAATCACAAGAAGATGCAGATAGAGAGACACTGATACAGGAGAGCGGAGCAGCATAGCAGAACAATGATAAGCCTGGTAAGCCAATGATAAATATTGTATCACTGTGATAAATTTATATATAGCAAACTTTATATTTTAGGGTGGAAGGGAGGTGCTAGGGAGGACTGTTTTCCTCATAGGTTCAAGTGGGTTCTTGAACACAGGAAGTTGTAGCTTCCATCTGGTTGCATCCAGAGAAACCAGGGTGGCAGGGTGGTGCAAGGGATAATTGTTGTTCTCTATTATACAGGTTGGTGCCTGTGTGACTGGAAGTTGGTGCTGGAACACTTAGGAAGTTGGTGCTTCCTTCTAGTGGGTGTTAGAGAAACCAGGGAGTTGGTGCTTCCTTCTAGTAGGTGCTATAGAAAACAGAGAGTTGGTGCTCTCATCAAGTTGGAGCTTGCAAAACAGAGGTTGTAGCCTCATTATGAGTTGGTGCTCATAAGTATGATAATGTACAGAATGTAAAGATTACTTATCACATAAAGAAGAAGAGATTTTTACCCTTTATGGGTTTCCTCAAGAAATATTTGTTTCTGTATATTTCATATGTGTGAATGATACTGAATGTTCTATTGCTTACTTCCCTGCATTATTTTGATTGTCCTTTAGTGCTCTGCAAAGAGTTTAAAATAAGCATAATTGTTTAATCTCGGTAATAATTGATTCACTGCCCCCCACCCCCCCCCTCTCAGTTGTCCAACAATTGGTATCATAGTCGACCCCTTTTATCTTTGGGTAGATCCTAGAGATTAAACATGTCAAGTCATGAAGGAAATTCAACCAATAAGTCCCCTCTATTCAATGGAACAAAATTTACCTTCTGGAAAGTTAGAATGAGAACCTACATAATGGCTTTAGGTGCAGATGTCTGGGATGTGGTAGATACTGGTTATGTAAAGCTAGTTGTACTAGCTAATAAGGATGACAAGCTAGAATTTAGCTTCAATGCTAAGGCTATGAATGCTATCATGAGTGGGCTTGCAGAAGTAGAATTTGTAAAAGTTATGCACCTAGGAATTGCCAAAGAAATGTGGGACAAACTCATTAGCAGCTATGAAGGTAATGAGAAGGTAAAGGATGCCAAACTTCAAACCTACAGAGTATAGTTTGAACAAATGAAGATGAAAGAAGACAAAACTGTTGGAAAATACTTTCTGAGAGTTGAAGAATTGGCAAATGCAATGAAAGCACTTGGTGAAAAAATTGAGGAACCTTCTTTAGTTCAGAAAATTTTGAGATCTCTTCCAGATAGGTTCAACCCGAAGGTCTCTGCTATAGAAGAACTTAATGATCTAAAAACCTTGGAGTTTGATCAAATTCTAGGAACATTGATTGCATATGAAATGAGAATAGTTAAAGATAAACCCACCTCCAGAGAAGCATCATTTAAGGAAGACAAGTATGAGGATTCTAAGCTTGATGAAATTGAAGTAAAATTTGTGAAGAGACTGAAGAAGGGAACATGCAAATACAAAGTTAAATTGCCTTTCAAATGTTTCAACTGTGGAAAGATAGATTATTTTGCAAATAAATGTCCTCACAAAATAAATGATCGGACATGTGATGATGAGGAGAAGCACAAACACATAAATTTCTTTAAAGAGAATAATTTTAAAAAGAAAAGTCTTTGTGTAAACATTGATGATGATCCTTCAGATGATGAAGACAATGACTCCTCTATTGAAGATAAACTAAATGACTTCATACTTATGGCCAAAGAGGACTATGATAATAAAAGAATAGGAAATGAGGCTAATGAAAAAGAAGCTATGGTTGATATGGAAGGAGAACTGATCAGTGCACTAGAAGAGATTGACAGACTCAAAATTAAGAACAGGAAGCAAAAGCAATTGCCGATACAGTTCGAGAAAGATAGTAAAAAACTTGATGAAGACTTTTTCCTACTAAAAGTGGAATTAGAAGAGGCAAAGAAAATCGAGGACATTCTGAAACAACAGTTATTAGAAAAGAAGGCAAGATGTAAAGCTTTGGAAGAAGAAGTAGTGAAAACTAGAAACGAGTTCTAGAGGTTTCAAGCCTGGTATCATTAGAATCTGTCAAGTATCAAAGCCTCAGAAGGATTAGCCACCATTCTGAATCAGCAAAGGAATCCAAAGATGAAAACTGGTTTGGGTTATGAAGAGGGATCAAGTAGTGGTCAGACAAGAAACAAAGAACCTATCAAGTTTGTCAAATCCTCAAACATTGATAACAATCACTCTACAGAAACAAAGAAAGAAAATAAGCCACCAAGAAGATATGAAAGAAAAAAATACCAGAACCGAATCCGTAGATCAGAGAAATTGTCAGCATGAAAGAAATAGACCTCCTCAAAGAAGACAAAATTTTCCTAGGTACCAACGTTTTTTCTATGGGTATTGTTTCTTTTGTTCTAACTTTGGTCATAAAGCTGTAAACTGTTCTTTAAAATTAAATTATGAGCAATTAAGACATTCAAGGTATAGATATCTTCCACAACAAAGAATGAGACAACCAAGTAACAAACCACCACAGACTATAAATCACTTGATGGATGGGAAAAGGACATAGGTTAAGCATAAAAATCATTATGATCCTTTATTCAACGAACCAAAATGTTACATCTGTCATAACTATGGACATAAATTTGTTGACTGTCGCTTAAGTAACTATGAACCAGATTTGAATTCCCCTGCTGAAAATTTCAAGGTTTGGAAGAAGAAAGAAAGTGACAAGTGTGGATTAGTGTTGTTAGCTCAAAGACAAAATAACCCTTGGTATATAGACAATGGATGCTCCAAACATATGATGGGAGACAAAGGTAAGTTTCTATCTCTAAGTGAAAGCAAATCAGGAAACCTAACCTTTGGAAATGATGCTCCAGACAAAATAAAGGGTAAAGGGATGGTGAGTTTAAGTAATGGAAAAGGAAAATCCCAAGATGTTCTGCTTGTATATGGGTTGAAACATAATCTGCTCAGTGTAATTCAAATGTGTGATAGAGGATGTGAAGTGATGTTCATGTCCAAGGACTACAAGATAAAGTCTGTAAACTCAGGACAACTGGTGGCCCAAGGCATAAGGACAAAAAATAATGTATATGTGCTGAAAGAAGATGAAGAAGAGTGTCATCTAAGCAAACATGATGAAAGCTGGTTATGGCATAGGAGACTTGGACATCTAAAATTTGACCACTTAATCAAGCTCAAAAATCTTGAGGAAGTACAAGATCTTCTGATAATATCAAAGCCCCAAGATTCTATGTGTAAACCCTGCCAAGTAGGAAAGCTAACCAGGACACAGTTTAAGTCCAAGAGCTCTACTTCAATAGAGAAACAAATAGTTCATATGGATTTATGTGGACCATCAAGATAGGAAGGCACAGAGAAAGAAAACTACTTCATGTTGATTATTGATGATTACTCCATAATTACTTGGGTTGCTTTTCTCAAGGAAAGAGATGAAGCATTTGAGAAGTTTAAAAAATTTAAGGCTTTAACTGAGAATCAAACAGGTAAGAGGTTAAAGGCAGTAAGATCAGACAGAGGAGGAGAATTTATGTCAAGTGATTTCAAGGAATTCTGTGATAAGCATGGGATCAAGAGAGAATACACAATCCCAAGAACTCCATAACAAAATGGAGTAGTTGAGAGGCAAAACAGAACAGTGCAGCAAATGGCCAGGTCAATGATGAATGAGAAGAACATTGGTCAAACCTATTGGGTAGAAGAAATACACACAACAATCCATGTTCTTAACAAACCCCACCTCAGACCACAAAGTGACAAGACACCTTATGAACTGTGGTATGGGAGACCTGCTTCAATCAAACACTTCAAAGTCTTTGGGAGTAAATGTTACATAAAAAATAGTGATGAGAACCTTGGAAAATATGATGATAGGTATGATGAAGGTATCTTCTTAGGGTATGCTACAAACAGTAAAGGATACAGATGCTATAATAAGAGGCTAGATAAAATGGTTGACTGCATTGACGTAAAAGTTGATGAAGGAATCCCAACAAGAGAGGTGTAAAAAAATGAGTCTTCTACAGAGGACACAGCTGAAGCTGAAGATGAATAGGTCCAAGAATCAGAAAATGAAGACTTTGAATCAGATGAAGACACATATACTCAGACAGACTCAAATCAACAGGCAACTTCAAACTCCTCCTCCAGAATCACTCAAAAGAATCATCCTGCAAGTCAGATAATTGGTGAAAAAGACAAAGGTGTACAAACCAAGAGAAAGATAATAAAAAACATCGAACAATCACATATAGCTTTCATATCCATGCTAGAACCCAAGAATATTAATGAAGCTAGCAAAGATGACCATTGGGTTAAAGCAATGAATGATGAACTTGATCAGATTGAGAAAAACAATATGTGGGAAATGGTTCATAGACCTGAAGGCAAAAATATCATCGGTTCCAAATGGATCTTTAAGAATAAGTTGAATGAGCAGGGACAAGTTGTCAGGAACAAAGCAAGGTTGGTTTGTAAAGGCTATGCTCAAATAGAAGGACTAGATTTTGATGAAACATTTGTGCTCATAGCAAGATTATAAGCTATTATAATATTTCTTGCCTATGCTTGTCATAAAATGTTTAAAGTCTATCAAATGGATGTCAAGTCAGCTTTAAAAAATGGAGATTAAATGAAGAAGTCTATATGGAACAACCAGAGGGTTTCGAATTGTCTGATAACCCTGACTTAGTATGCAAGCTGAAGAAAGATTTATATGGGTTAAAACAAGCCCCTCATGCCTGGTATCAAAGACTAGATACGTATCTCAAAGACAAAGGGTTCAAGAGAGGAACAATTAATAGCAATCTATATATCAAAACAAAGGATAATGATTTTCTCATCGTGTTGGTCTATGTAGATGACATCATCTTCAGATGTAATAAGGATTCATTGGTACAATGGTTTGCTTCTGCCATGGAGTCTGAGTTTGAAATGTCTATGATAGGTGAACTGTCATTTTTTCTTGGTCTGCAAATTACTCAGAGGTCTGAAGGGATGCTCATTTCTCAAGAAAAATATCTAAGAGAAATGTTGAAAAGGTTTCAAATGGAAGATTCTAAACTTGTGGGCACACCTATGGTTACTGGATGCAAATTAAGCAAGGATGATGACTCACCTGATGTTGATCAAAGTTCATATAGGTAAATGATAGGTAGTCTGTTGTACTTCACAACATCTTGTCCAGACATAATGCATGTTGTTGGGATGGTAGGAAGATATCAGTCCTCACCAAAACAGAGTCATTTACTAGCTGTCAAAAGGATATTCAGATATTTGAAAGAAACAATGAACTATGGCCTATGGTATCCTAAGAATCAGAATTTTCAATTATTATTCTACTCAGATGCTGATTGGGCTAACTGCATGGATGAAAGGAAAAGCACGAGTGGAGGTGCTTTCTTCTTAGGAGATTCTCTAGTAGCATGGTTGAGTGAAAGGCAAGGTTCCATTTCTTTATCAACTATAGAGGCAGAGTACATTGTTGCTGCTACCTATTGCACTCAGATATTATGGATGATTTAGACACTTGTAGACTTGGAGGTAAAATACATTGCACCGATCCAAATTCATTGTGATAACACTAGTGCCATCAGTGTGTCCAAGAATCCTGTATTCCACTCCAAGACCAAGCATATTCCCATAAAATACCATTTTCTGAGAGAGTAGGTCACTAATCAGATTGTTCAGGTCCATTACATTCCAACCACATAACAAATTGCAGACATCTTTACTAAACCCCTAGCCAAGACATCATTTGAATATCTCCGACAGAAGCTGGGTGTCATCCTGTCTCACACCTAAGAGAGTCCATCTTGTTAGGGGGGAATTTTGTATTGATTGAATATCTGATACCTCCTAAAAATACTGCAATAGCTCAGGGGGAGCATGTTTTCTTTGACATTGATGTCAAAGGGGGAGAAAAGGAGTGGTCCAGAATGAATGCTACAGTTGGAGGTCCAAACAGATTAGCGCAGTCGTTCAAGGTTTCCATCAATGCCAAAGGGGGAGATTGTTGGCATGTTTACAGGCAGGTGTTCTTGTCATTGAAGGAAAGATCAGAGTATGCAGTGATGGAAAAATAGGGACAACGTAAGCTCAGGAGGATTAGTGCAAAGTCACACGTAGTGCGTAGGTGTGCACTAGGGAGGAGGTTAACTCATTGCCAAAGCTCAAGAGAGATATCAAACTCAGGATATTAGACGGATAATAGTGGGGTGAAATATTTGTTTAGCCAACCAGATATTAATGCAAGACAAGCAAGATGGCTAGCCTTCTTGAGCGAATTCAACTTTGAGGTCAGACATATCAAGGGTAAGGAAAATAAAGTAGAAGACACTTTAAGCATAAGAGTCCATGGGTTATTTGAGATAAATATCAGCAAGGCATAAAGTGATCTAGAACAAAGGATAAGGATGGCATGTATTAACGACGAAAATTACACTAAGATGATGACATAATTACAAAACAGTACCACAAACTCAGATAAACCAGATCTAAGTATCGAAAAGAAGGGACTATTATGATTTAAAAAAAAACTTTACATACCAGATTCATCAAAGTTAAAATTAACAGTTTTGGATGAAGTGCATAAGAAACTGTATTCTGGCCATCCAGGTTACAAGAAAACAATAACAACACTTAGAAAACTATTTTACTGGCCTAATATGAAAGGCAAAACAAAAGAGTACTTGGCTAGGTGCCAGGATTGTCAGCAGGTTAAGGCCAAGCACCAGCATCTAGCTGGCCTATTACAACCATTACCAGTACCATAATGGAAATGGGAGACCATATCGCTGGAATTTATAACAGGTTTTCCTAAAACTCAGAAACATAATGATTCTATCATGGTTGTAATCGATAAACTTAGTAAGTCTGCACACTTTATTCCTGTAAATTCTACTTTTAAAGCTATAAACATGGCTGAAATATTCATGAAAGAAATTTTTAGACTACATGGTATTCCTAAAATGGTGATTTCAGATAGAGACATAAAATTCACATCCGATTTTTGGAAGGAATTGTTTGCAGGGATAAATACTAATTTGAATTTCAGTACGAGTTATCATCCACAAACGGATGGACAAAATGAAAGGACAAACCAAATCGTGGAGGATATTCTCCGCATGTACGTAAGAACAAAACCGAGCAAGCGGGAAGACTACCTGCACTTGGTAGAATTTGTATTTAACAATGGGTACCAAACTTCGTCTAAGCTGAGCCCTTTTGAAGTACTGTACGACAAAAAGTGGACAACTTCAATTAGTTGGGATAACCTAGCTAACAGACTCGTGGTTGGACCAGAGATGCTCCAAGAAATGGAGAACATGGTAAGGAAGGTACAACAAAACTTGAAAGAAGCATAGGATAGACAGAAGAGCTATGCAGATCAGAAAAGAAGACACTTGGAATTTCAAGTGGGAGACCATGTTTATTTGAAGGTCAAAGCATGAAAGAGCTCGTTGAAGTTAGGGAACTGTGCCAAGATGGAACCCAGGTTTTGTGGGCCCTTCGAGATACTAGCTCGAATTGGACCCATAGCATACCAACTTGCACTTCCTGCTAATTTAAGAATTCATAATGTATTTCATGTTTCTTTGTTAAAAGAATATATTCATGACCCTACTCATATGATTTATTGGAACTTGGTGTAGGTGGAACCTAAAGGCGAGTTCTAGGTGGAACCCCCATGTATTTTGGACCAGAGAGAAATAGTACTTTGGAACAGAGCCATCGCTCGGGTAAAGGTGCAATGGAAGCACTTTACTCATAAGGAGGCCACTTGGGACTTGGAGGGAGATTTGTAGAAATCTCATCCAATATTGTTCCAAGGAAGGGATGAACATTGAGGACAGTGTTTTACTGAAGGGGGAAAGGATGTGACATCCCAAAAAAAATAAAGTATTTTTGAAATTTAAATTTGTTGGAAATTTATTCCGTTTTTAGTAAATTCGAATTTGGAAAATTTTTGCCATTTATGGCAATTCCAAATTTCAAATTTGATAATTGTAATTAATTATTATGACTATTGGGCAAAGACCTGATTTGACCCAACTAACTATTTGACTATGACACTTGTATGAAAACAAAATATTTTATATTGATTGCAGGAGGACAAATGGAACAACCATGTTAAATTTAGCTAACCATGACTCCATGAGTGGGGAACATGTTGGAACTACCTCTAGGATAATTGTTACAAGTGGCAAATCAGTGATTTGGCCATTAGCAGCCCCTAAAAATCAGGGCTTTAGAAAGTTGTGAAAATTCCCAAGGGAGGGAAAAAGACGTAGGCAAATTGATAAATAACATACGTGAGGAGGCAGGATGCTGCCAAGTATGCTGGGAAAGAGACTATTGATTTTTACTTGCTGTTATGAACACTACTGAGTGAGTGTGAGGCAAGAGGAATCTACTGGAATTGAAGGACATTGTTGAGGAGGAGTCTCCAAGTTCGCTCTCATGGATTCATGGTCAGGCTAGGGGTGAATCGAGCAAGTGATTTTGGCTGCCCTATTCTACGGTTGGGAGGAACGTGGTTGTTCCCTTTGTCTTTCCACGAATTGGTTCAGATATGTTAAATTCCTCCCTCTGTGCTTGAATGATTTTGGGTATCTGATATCATGCATCTGTTTATGTTAAGTTGAAATAATTTCCATGGATGATATATGTTTGATTGTATGAAGTTTACAGTCAAAAGTTAAAATTCTAGGCATAATTACCTATGTACACCTGAACTTGAAAGAACAAATCTATCTATAGGGGTACATTTATTTCTGTAACTGAAATATTAGGAAGATCTATCCATAAATAATTGGAGTTGAGCACTGAGAGATCCCCTCATAAT
>CBVK0100154354.1:0-28430 GCA_900067695.1 Picea abies
TATATATATATATATATAATTTTTATTTTTGTTTTTGTTTTTTTATTTTAAATAAAACTAGAAATTTTATTAGCATTTGAGACAAATCAAATGCTGGGCAGATTACAGATTAACTTATTATACTCCTGAATATCAGACCAAAGATACAGATATTTTGGCAGCATTCCGAGTAACTCCTCAACCAGGGGTGTCGCCCAAGGAAGCGGGAGTAACAACAATTGATCCACCCAGGAATTAGTTTCGGGTTCAATAAATGGCTAGTTTCATTTCATGGAATATTCCAAAGAAATCTCTGACAAGATGGGTATATCTAGGGAGATATAATTTGTCTATAAGAAACACTGACATGGTAGAAAAAAGAATGGTTCGAGTAACAACTACTAATATTACCAAGAACATTGGAGAGATCCTTTTACGAGAAGGTTTTATAGAAGATGTTAGAACAATTTAATTATATTCCTGAATTAGCTTAAAGAAGAATACAAATTCTTGTCAATTGTGCAAGGATTAATTTTACCAAAAGTAATAGCTTCGTAAAAAAATTGATGCTTCACTTAAATTGAAAAACCATTACCTTGCTTCCAATATTTGATATATAGTCTTTTAAGGAGTGAAATAACAGAGCCCGTAAAAAGAATACATTATGTAAATTCCAAAACTGCCATCTCGATTCCATTCTTGGACATATATTCTTCCTAGGCGCGAACTAACTTACACAAATCAAAATTTTACTAAAATAATTTCTATCCGCCAAATTTCTCATTTAATTCGTTAATGCATTGAAACCCAAACCTTGATGAAAATTCCAAATCATCATGATAATCCAAATTCAAACAACTAGAAACATGAAACCATTTTAAACAAGTTCAAACGAGCCTAAAAACAATTTTGAATGATGGAAATGTGAAAAGACTAAAAAATGCCTATTCTAAGGTCACAAGAAGGTCATAAGCATACTTAGTCTAGGAAAGAAAAATTCCTTCATTGGTTTGCAAAACTTGGAGGCCAAGGAAATAGTGCAAAAAACTTAAGTCTGTCATTTCAAATTTCTTCTTAAGGTTGGTTTTCACATGGTTTAAAAGTTTTGAGTCACTACCAGTAAGGATAAGGTCATCAACATAAAGGACACAGATTATGAGATGGATTCCTACTTTCTTGGTATAGACATTAGGATCGGAATGACATCTAGAAAATCCTGTATCAATAAGAAAGTTTTCCATTTTGGCATACCAAGCTAGGGGAGATTTCTTAAGACCATAAATATATTTCTTAAGGTGACACACAAGGATAGAGTCATTCTGGACATAACCAAGAGGTTGTTCCATGTAGATTTATTCTTGCAAATCCCCAAGCAAGAAGGTGGATTTAAGATTCATCTGATGGACCTCCCATTTATGTGAGGCAACAAGAGAAAGAACAAGGTAGATGAAATTCATTTGGGATACTGGGGAAAATGTTTCATTATATTCAATTCCTTCAACTTGGGAAAATCCTTTGGAAACTAACCGAGCTTTGTTCCTTTCAACACTTCCATCCGATGCATACTTATTTCTGTAGACCCATTTACATCTCACAAGTTTTATTCCTTTTGGAAGTGGTACAATATCCCAAGTATTGTTTTCCATTAAAAATCAATACTCTTCATTCATTGATGTATCCCAATCTAGATGACTTGAAGCTTCTACAAATGTCTCTAGATCATGAGTCTCTGAAACTTGAGCCAAAAGAGAAGAGGCTTGCTGGAATTGAGAACATGTCTGATGCTGATTTGAAGGATCAATGAAAAGATCACCAAATTTTTCTCATGTTGAATGAACCCATCTAGGAAGCGATGGTGTTGGTGTTGGTTCAGGTTTAATGGACTCATCTGGAGGAAGGTGAGCAGGTGGAGGTAGATTTTCATCCTCACTGTCATCATCTGAAGAAGAAACTAGAATAGGAACATAAGAAGACACAAACACCGAATATGGCTCGTAGGCCCAAGAAGGCAAAAACGTCGAAGATGGCTCGCAGGCTAAGAGATTTTCATCAAATTTAACATCTCTTATAATAATAATTTCATTACAATGTGGTTGAAGAAGTATGTAACCTTTGACATCTTCATAATAACCAACAAATATACACTTTTCACTTTTAGGCTGCTTTCCTTTTCTCATCAGGAATGTGAGCCTGCTATACTGCCAAATGCGCATAAGTGACTTACATCTGGTTTAATTTCAGTTCAATCTTCTTTCAGAGCTTTTGTGGGAGTGCGATTTATTATGTAATTTTCACAGTTGGTGTCTTCTGTCCAATACTTTAGACTTAATCCCTTAGATTGGATCATAAAATTAGCCATTTCTTTTAATGTGCAGTTCTTTCTCTCAACAAAACCATTTTGTTGTGGTTTATATGGAACAATGTGTTGCATTTGGATGCCCTGTGTAGTGCAATAAATTGCAAAATTATTGTTTACATATTCGTGTCCATCTATTCTTAAATTTTAAATTTGATGTCCAAATTGCTTTTTCACAAGGGCCTTGAAGGCCATAAAATTGTCAAAAACTTCGCTCTTAAGTTTTAATAAGTAAACCCAAGTACACCTGGAAAATTCGTCAATGAAAAATAATAAATACTTGCACCCCGAAAAAGAAGGAGAAGAAAGTGGACCACACAAGTCACTGTGAACAAGTTGCAAAGGTCCTGAGGCATGCCAAGAGGCACGTTTGTCAAAACTGTCCCGATGATGTTTTCCAAGAACACAACTGACACAAACACCATCTCTACATGAAACCAGAGGAAGACCGGTCACCATCTGTTGATTACATAGTTGCTGCAATGAGAGATAGTTTAGATGACCAAACCGCTCATGCCAAAGTTTGCTCAAGCCATCGCTATGAACAACAAAAATTGATGGAAAAGATGATGAACCAAAGTTGTCAAACTGTACAACCTGGTAATATCATCAACAATTATAGTTGCAAGAACATGCCGAGGATCATTTAGATCCTTGATTAGAACTTGGTGGGGTGAAAACTCTACAGTCTTACTTTCACCCAAATGAGTGATTTGATATACTGGTAGAAGGTTATAGGAAAGACTTGGAATGAATAATACATCATTCAAATGACCATTATCTACCTGAACTATTCCAGATCCTACAACACTAAGATATCTATCATCACCAACAAATATTTTCTTGGTGTAACATTCATTTAGAGTAGAAAATATGGCTTTCTCCTTATCCATATGATAAGATGCTTCAGAATCAATAAACCGCTAATCAAAACAAGAATTAGAAGTTGCATTGAAGGAGAAACCAAAAGCAGAAAATGCATGTCCATGAGAAGAAGAAGAAGAAGAAGTAGAATCAATACTGATGTTGTGCTTCTTCATTGCTGCTTCCAAAGCTACCATATTCTTGAAACATTTGGATTCATCATGACCATCTTTCCCACAAAATTTGTAATGTCTGTCAGTCTTCTTATTTTTATATTTCGCTCCTTTGTCACCATTAGGAGTTGAAGCTATCTGAGTGGGTTTGAGACCCTTGCTTTGATTTTTGTTGTGGTGAGGATATTGCTTCTTGGGATTCTTGGGTTTATCTTTCTGTTGGGAGACTAAGGATTTGTTGGAGGCACCTGAAGTGATGATCACTCCTAGTTGTACAAGCTTATCTTTCTCTCTAATCAAAGCATCACAAAAGGACTCAAGAGTGGGTTTTTGATAAGATTTCCCTAGAGCCTCTCTCATGGTATAAAAGGTAGATACAAACACAAAATATGCACTACCTAGCTTATAAAGAAAAATATATATGCAACACTCTTCCTCCAACTTTATGTTACACTCTTCTCATAAAATTCTAAGTGTTTTAAACTTAGATAGATAGTCTTCAATGCAAGAAAATTCATTTGGAGTTAAAGTCAGTATATGATCTTCTAACTAATGTGCTCGAATAATATTGTGTTTACCAAGGACAGATTCAAGCTTTTCCCAAGCTTCATCGAGGTCATCAATTTCTTGAAGGTGGAACCTTAAATAAAGAGAGATGAACATTTCGATTAGTCCATGTGCTTCATCATTCCTATTATCCCATTTGACTTTATTTTTATCATCAGTGGGTTCTTTTTCCTTTCCCAAGGTAATCTGGTACATGCCTTTACTTCTTAATAAATCCTCCATATGGGATTTCCATTGGAAGTAGTTGGTGCTGGCAAGAAAAAGATCACTAAAAGAAGCCATATTAAATATGCAAACAATATGTATTTAAAAACTAAAACTAATGATCTGGATGGAAGGATCTCAAAAAATTAGGCGGTTTAAAAAAAAAAGACTCTGAAAATGGACTTTGGATGTGAAAGTTATGCCCTCACTTTTACAACTAAGTTGCTTTATGAAGTGACCCACTTTTATAAAAAGAAGCAAGATAACTTTTACAATGAAGTTACTTTATAAAAGAAAGTTGCATGCAAAACAAGTAACTTTAAAATAAAATATTAAAGCTACTATTAATGATTCACTTTTATACTTGAAGTGAAATACACTTTACAATGGATGCATGAACTTTTTCAAAAAAAAAGTAGCAAAAAAGAGACTTGAACTCAATACCTCTTACTTAATAAGGAAACTTTTAACCAAGTGAGATAAAAAAACATATTGTATTGCTTTGAAGGAGGATTGTTGTTGTTTTTGTTGGTGTTGTTCTTTTTGGAGAGCGTGCTCATAATAAACTTTTTTCACACAAGATTTTTTTTTTCTTCTCGATGACAACAAGGGTTAGATCTCGGTTAGCTTACCTAGAAAATGCACCTTTTCCTATTTGTTTCATATTTATTGAGATCACACAGGGCACAGGGAAAAGAGCATACATAGATCTAAAAGAGTAGAAACCCATAAACAAACAATATAAAGCTGAAATAATACTCTGCAAAAATTTAAAAAGGGTGTATTCAGGCATTATACCTCCAGATCTGACTGAATGGCCATATCTTGGGCAAACATAAAACTTTTCGAGTGAAACGAAAAACGTTCATGACTAAAATGAGTGATATATATGCAATGAAACAATCCTCCTAGCCCAAAAGTGTACGGAAATGACAGAAATCAGAGATGAGGTAACTCGGCTTCAAGATCTTGATCTACAATGGGAGCGATTGTTCAAAAATGCTCTGATATCATGTTTTACAAAACATGTATTCCAACATAGGAGGAACACCTTTAGTAACCACTCACAAAACCAGATCAAAGATCAACACACCGATATTTTGACGTGGTAAAACCCTACGAGGAAACATCCACGACCCCAGCCAACGAAACCACTTGGATCAATTTATTAATGCAAAAGAAAAATATTACATAGAGATTTTACAAGAGAGTTTCTCACAATCGATCATCAAAAAATGACCCTCCATTCCCTTTAAATAGAGATCATGGACCAATCAGGTGTTAAGCCATGGATTAATGTAGATGTTAAGATCGAGGAGAATATGAATCGTCATATCACTCTATGTCGGGAATATATCATGACCGTCGAATTACCTAAATACAAATGCATACTAATGCATACTAAAGGAATACACTAAGAAACACATTTTTACCTAATGACACATTAGAACAAGTAGATGTTAACTAAATCCTAAGTGTCTAAATATCCCATCACAAACCACCATAGCCGACCTCTCGAAGGGATCTTTTTCCTTCAAGTGAGGATATGGGTATAGTTAAGATATTTTGAACACTAGGTATGGATCTTTGGTCACTGGACATGATCAAGAGAGGAAACCCATGCCTTAGGTACTAAATGAAACTTCTAGGAATCTAAGGACAACAATAACATGGTGAACGACCAAAAAGGAGCTTTCCAAGGTATCCTTAGTCTCCAAATAACGATAATCAACATCATAAGGTTTTAACTGTTAAATATGAGGATCGAGACCTTAGATATGGCCAGGAGAAGAAACAAAAGAGTTAGTCCCTAAATGAATCTTCTAGGATTATGGGGCCAAGAATGACACCTTGAACCACCATAAATGACCTCTTGAGGGAAAGTTTTACCTCTAACTAGGTATATAGGTACCATTAGCGTCTTGAGCACTAGGTATGGGTCTCAGGGCCTTAGACGTCGTCAGGGGAGGAAACATGAAACTTAGGACCTAAAGGAAGCTTCTATCCATCCAAGGCCAAGAAGGATGCCTCTAAAACAACCACACATGACATCTTCAGGGTATCCTAGCCTATGGTTGGGGATGTTGGTGCCACTAAGTGGTTTTAATTAGTATATATGTGTCCCAGGGTCCTATAAATTGTCTAGGGAAGAAGGCCATGCATTAGTTTCTAAAGAAATATTTGAGGCATCTAGAGCCATGAAAAATTCCTTGAAGCACCACACATGATCAATGGAGCTTATCCTTGGCTTGTAAGAAAGGATGCTAGTGCCATCACAAGGTTTTTATCATTAGGTATAGGTCTCAAGGCCTTGATATGGTTGAGGGGGAAAAACTAAACCTTAGCCGAACTATAAAGCTTCTAGGCATATAGGGCCAAACACAATGTCTCAAACCACCACACCCGACCTCTTGAGGTTTTAGGAAGCTTCCATGGCTAAAGGGTCATGAATGACTCCTCAAACCACCATATATGATCTCTCGAGGGTATCTTTGGCCTTCAAATGGGAATATGGGCATCATTAGGAGATTTTGGGCACCGAGTATGAGTTTTGGGTTCTTGGGCATGATCAAGGGAGGAAACCCATGCATTGGGTCCTAAAGGAATATTGTAGGCATATAGGGCCAATAATGACATGTTGAACCACCACAAAGGACCTTCCCAAGGTATCATTGGTCTTTGGATGGGGATAGTCAACATTATAAGGTTTTGAACATTAAGTATGAGTCTCTAGATAATAGATATCGTCAAGGGAACAAACCCAAGATTTAGGCCCTAAAGGAAGCTTCTAAGTTTATGGGGATAAGAATGACACCTTGAACCACCACAAATTACCTTTTGAGGGAATCATTTTCCTCTAACTAGGTATATAGGTGCCATTAGCATTTTTGAGCACTAGGTATGGGTATCGGGGCCCTAGACATGGTAAGGGAGGAAACATTAACCATAGGTGGAAATATGGTAGGTTATCTACATTTTCATTTGCATGCACTTTAAAATGTGCATGCATTCTAAAGCACATGCATACTCCTACTTAGGAATGCACTACATGTTCTAAGGTGCATGTGTTCTTCTGCTTAGGAACAGATGCACATTCCTAAAAAACTGTGTTCACAAGCATGTGTGGAAATTTGAGAAGCAACAAGGCTATAGGATTAGGAACACATGAACATTTCTAATTATTTAGAGTACATATTCTTAACTATTAAGTGTATATATGGGCATTCACAAGAAGTCAATGGACAAAATTGTGGCAATGCGATGCATAGGAATGCACACACATAGGAACATGCACTTGTTCCAATGTGATGTGTGCATGTTCATGTATACCACATTGCCACAATTTCATCCATCGACTTCTTGCAAATGCCCATACTTAACAGTTAAGAATATATACTCTAAATAATTAAAAATACATACATCTTTGAATCAAAATAAGAAAACTTATGAGAGAAATCTTAGGAATACCTTATATTACAAACACAAAAATATTATAAGTTAATTTAACATGATTATTATTATAAGTATAAAAAAGAAAATATATGAAAGTAAATTTGACATGATTATTATTATTATAAAAAGGAAAATATATGAAGTGTCAAGTCTCCACATCATGCTTTGCAATCGTACACCTCTTGAGGGTGTGTGGCACCACGACGTTTCTCACTTGGTTTCTTGACACCACCAAGGATACTTCATCCAGAATACGCCTCTTCACCTAGAGCATATCCATACTTCGTTCTAGGCTACTGATGAATCACACTCTTACTCTAGTGAAACTCTTGTATACTTAGACATTTGTTAACTACTCTAAAACTTAGTCATATATATAAACATACATCCATGAGAAACCAAGAGAACTGTGGAACAAAATAAAGACAAATATAGATATGGTGTGGGCGACACGAGTTGTGCCTAACACTTGGCTAAGTCTTTGTTATTGTGAAACAATTACAACATGAGCACTACCGACTCGGTTTAGAACAGGGAAAATTCAAATGACTCACCTCATGTTACCAAGAAACTCATACACAAATCATCACCAAGACTCTCCTTCACAACCGTTTTCATAGCTACCTGCAATGCACCTCAGACGTGCCCCCAACCACATAATTTGCCTCTTCATTTCCATAGACTTCGATTCTACCTCACACATGCCTCCAAAGACCTGTGTTTCCAGACTTAGACAAAATCGTCCCAAGATAAACTCGCTCATATCTATTCAACGAATCCACCTCGAGGCAACACAAGTCCTCCCAAGTGGAACAAATTGGCTCCTTGAGGGAGATTTCCCTTTTCATCTGCCTCATAATTGCAGAGCTCTCTTGTTCTCCTTGTATTTCCAAAACTTACCTTCCTTGGTTGTGCGCTCTTTTTCTCTTATAGGCTATCCAAATGTCACCATCACAAACCATCGTTTCCTTTGGGGGTGTCATGCCCCTTCACAAAACCATGTCCAAATGAATCATAATGCTCCTTCGCGGAATCGGTCACCCAAATGAAACGTCATGCCCCTTCGTGGACCTGGTCAGCCAAATGAACCCATGCGGTCGTCAACCATTGCACCCCTTGGGACCAACACTCCCAATCTTGGTGCACCCCTCATGTAGGCACACCCCAATTGTTGAACTAACTAGTCCTCTTGGGTGCACACACCCCTTAGGTGAGTTGGGCATACTCTTCAAAGTGTACACACCATGCCTTAGCCGATTTGTCCATTTGGTGGAGCGCCCAAGTCTTTCCCTCAACCCTTCATCAAACTGTCCATTGTATAACTTGTGTCAAAAGGAATCCTGAGTGGATTCATCCCTTGACATGTCACACACTCAAGGAACCCCAAATATCCCCTATATGAAGATGTTTGTCTCCTCATTCACACTGAGCATCCTTCCTACCTGATTCAGACTATGGTGGAAGTGTGCGGGCCCAAGCTAATCTCCCAAGGCCTTACATCCTCCCCCACCTCAAGTCATTTCCATCCCTGACAACATCCACAAATCTGTGCTCTCCAAGTCTCCTCCCGAACTCGTGTCTCCGCTACAACTAAGTCTGCTGGAAACCCCAAGTTTCATGCCAATCAGAAACCCCAAGTTTCCAACTCACACAATAATGATCCACAACCTGTGCAACCATCCACATTACCCTCTGCCCAAAGTTGTGTGCGACCAAAATTTTCACAATGATGGAAAGACATCTACTCCCCAAATCTATTCGCAATGTCTAAGCTGCCATTGTCCCACTATGATGATCACTCTCCATTTTGTTGTTGTCGCTGTTTCTCAATTGCTGCTGCAACCTCAACCAAAACTTCAAAAATGTCTAAGTGTTGAACTTCTGTGAACTTGTTGCTGCTCCCATACTTCAACCAATGTTTCCATGTCTCCACACACTATCGACCCCCGCGTCTTGAACTGGTTGGGTAGTTAATCCAACTGTCGTGCCCCATCCGTGAGCATGCACATCCTCATGCCTAAACTTAGACTTTTTTGTCACATCTTCGTCACTTTATCCAACTCTAAAGACTAAGGAAAGCGTCCATTCTTGTCTCATCACTGCTTCCATCATTTGATCTTTGTTAAGGAGATCCTCCACAATGTCTAAGTGCTACACTTTGAACCTACTGACACATCCTTACTTTGAATTCCTTCCACAATTCAGTCCATCTAAACAACGATCTCATAACAAAACTAGGTCACCTTTCACCTTGTTGCACTATGAAGTCACCACAAAGCAAAGTCATCCCTGACAACTTGACTCCACTGTTGATCCAAAATGGATCTAGGAAGGCCTAAAAATTAAAGTTCTTGGAATTGGACGAAATCAACACCATTGCGTTTGGATCGTTGCGCTGATTCTTTACATATAATATTTTTTGCAAAAGGACGTAGTATGCGAAAGTTATCACATTCTGATCGATTTCCCAAACAGACAAAAAGTCAAACTGGTCAAAGTCAACATGTTGTACTACTGACATCAACAGTACGACATGTGACATTAGCAAGACATGTGGCAACACCAAGAAGTGGCACGTGTCACTCATTTTTGGCTTTTTCAGGCTGAGTTGGACCAATACATAATTAACACGTGGCAGTGTACGGATGATGACATGACAGGGTGACTAGGTTGTACGAAAGCTGATGTGGCAGTTGACTGGGTATGTGACGTGGTTGTACAATACTGACGTGGAAACACTGAATATATGATGACTAGAAGGTATGGGCCAATCCATAGGCAACACATGGCCCAATCACAGGGTGCCACGTGGAACCCCAGATTTGGCCAATGTGGGATGGTTCAAAAATTTGTTTTGCCTCTGCAAGTTTCGAACCCATGAGCTCTGGTTTCACCAACAGACTGCACTAAACACATTAACCACCAGGGATATACATTGGGACTTAAACATAATCGACAAAATATTGTTTTGAATTGACATAGCCATGAGTTGTGGGATAAGCCCCGGTCGGTGGGGGCTAGCCCAATCGACTAGGGGGCTAAGGACCAGGAGCTAGGATCGAGTGAAGGTGCATGGAATGTAAGGATTAAGGCACATGGCCCTGCATATGACCAATGCATCGAAGACCAAGGGGCTATAGACCAGGAGCTAGCGCAACAGATGGGTGCATGGAGCATAAGGACTAGGCCATATGGCCATCCCTACAACCAAGGGCTAGGAATCAAGGGGCTTGACAGACTAGTGCACCTAGCCTATGGCCACATGGACCTTCCCCATATGACCGGGATCCCGGGAGAAGGGGGTTGCACCCATATTTTGCCTAATTTTGGGTTTTTAACTATATATTAAAGACTTTTATGATTTTTAATGCTGTTTTTAATAGATTTTAGCCATTATTAGGGGATTTGGAGCCCGATTTGAGGCCATATCTTGTGAGGAAGTTGGGAGGAGAGCCCCAAATCCACATTTATAATAATAATAGGTTTTTGGACAGTAAAAATTTTTCAGAACATGAGAAATGATGAATATTTTGAAAGCCAAATCCATTTTTATGCAGGGAAGCCATTGAGGAGGGACACTTTGCAGGCCAATTCCAGGAGCTACGCTCAAATTTTTTCAGTGCCATCAGTTGTGTTGGATTCTTGAGGTCGAGAAGAACACAACCAGACCAATTTATAATCCTTTTGACACTTTTCTGATGTACGTTTGAAGCATTGAAGATAAATAAGAAAGCCTCAACCACTAAGACAAAGGCCCAGAGACGTAGGCAATCTTGCCGAACTCCGTTAACAACTTTGTTGTTATGGTTTAATGTTCTTTGAGATTACATTATGATCTAAATTTAGTTATGATGGCTACTATAATCTCTCATTAAGTTATTCTTCTTTCATTAATTCCTAATTGGTAAATGATCACATGCTTAAAACTTAACCAAGTCTTTAAAGATCAATTACGGATCAAGTGGTATTAGAGCAGGTTGATGTTTTTTTTTTTTGAGTTTGCATGATTACCAGGGAAAATATGAGTCATGGTGAAGGAGATCTTGTAGAAGGGGATCCAAATATTGGATCAAGAAAGAGGACATCTCAAAGTGAGGAGATGGCATCGAAAGAAGGCATGTCTCAGAATGAGATAAAGTTGCAAAATACTTTATTTTCCATGTCTGATACAGTAAAGGTATTATATGAGAATTAATTGGAACATAAGATGCCTTTCCAAGGGGAATATTCAAAACAAGACAAAAATGAAGAAGGAGAGGATCCTCCTAAATCTCCTCCTTAACCTCCTTCTTCTCCATCAACTTCTTCTTATTCAAGTACAAGTTCAAAATCCACCGCAAGAAAACATTCCCATAAACATAAACATGATATGCCTTTACTTAAGCTTGATGTGAAATTTGAATTGCCCATGTATGATGGTGAAGTAAATTATGAGAGGCTTGATAATTGGGTCAGATAGATGGAAGTTTATTGCAGTGTGCAACAAATCAAACATGAGGCAAATCAAATCAAGCTTGCATCGCTTTATCTTGCAGGAACATCACTCATCTGGTGGCAGAGTAAGTTGCAAAATGGCATGCAACAAGTTGGTAATGTATTTCCATCATGGCAATATTTTATTTTTGCACTTAGAAAACAATTTTATCCTTTGGGTTATAAAGATAAGGCTTTAATTGAATGGCAAAGTCTTAAACTAAGAAAGGGACAAACAATACAAGAATACACAGATGAATTTCGTAAGATGGAATTAATTTTAAACATTCCATTACATACCCAAGAAACTCTTATGAAGTATATGGGAGGTTTCCCTGCACATTTTTGTAACACTGTATTTATGTTTGAACCTACTAATCTTGATGAGGTTTCTGTTCAAGCAACATACATTGAAGTAGGGAAAGCATGAATTGGTGTATCAAGGGAATCATCTTCAAAGAAAGAGGACAAAAGGAAGGGGAATGGAAAGAAATAAAATTCAACGACAAGAAAGGAATAGAATCTCTCTTGCAAGCATTGCAAGAAAGAAGGGCATGATGATGACCATTGCTGGCAATTGCACCCAGAGAAGAGACCGAAATGGTTCAAAGAAAATAAAGGGAGGAAAACAATGGCAAGAACAACACGACCAATAGACTTGGGATATGATTCAGGTGATGAGACTAAGATCACAACAATTGGTTTGACAAGTAAAATTGGTGATGGATATGATTCTAGAAGTAAATTGTTTCACATAAGGGTGATAATGAAACATACCAAGATCGATACATTGATAGATAATGGATCTCAATCTAACTTGATTTCATAGGAAGTGGTTAAACAATTGGGATTGACAACTAAGCTACATCATAAACCTTACTCACTTAAATGGATAAGAAACAATCATAAATTGCACATAACAAAGTAATGCACTTTAAAGTTTGAAATTTCATCAACGTTTGTGGATGAGGTAACGTGTGATGTGGGCCACTCAATGAATGTGGAATGGTCTTAGGAAGCCCTTATTTGTATGATCGCAAAGCAATCTTCTACAAGGAACATAATCAATATCACTTAACTAAAGAGGGCAATGAATATGTTGTACATGCTCATCACTTAAAATCAAATCAATCTCTTCAAACAATGGAACAATTAATGAATACAACTTATGCAAGAAACACGCCCATAATTGTGCCAAGTAAAGAAGTTGATCTTAAGCATGAACATGAGATGGTTGTAGAATGGAACTTCAATCATACTTCTCTTCAAGATAAGATAATGTCGTGCAAGCACATCAAACATATCAACTAATTTGCAGTCATATTTATGATGTTATCGCTGCTAATGTTTTCAACATGGATGGTAGTGGCTTCAATAAGATGTGAAAAAGTACAAGTGGATAACAATATACTATCAGTTGTCATGGTTTTTATGCAATTGATTATGATGAGACAGGTGCCTAGGATAGAGTTTAAAGACAAAGGACAAGTGGGGTGGCCTATCCCGCACTTGATGACTAGTTAATACCCTTTTGGAGGACCAAAAGGTCTTAGTGGGGAGGCATGATCCAAAATAGATCCAGGAAGGCCTAAAAATAAAAGTTCTCGGAATCAAACGAAACCAATGCCATTGCATTTTACTTGTCGCAATGATTCCATCCGTATATTGTTTTTTGCAAATGGATGATGTATGCGAAAGTTATCGTGTTCTGATCGATTTCCCAAATATGCAAAAAGTTAAACTGGTCAAAGTCAACAGGCCATACTGCTGACGTCAACAGTATGACAGGTGACATCAGTAGTACAAAATGATGACATCAGCATGACACATGGAAGCACTAGGAGGTGACATGTGTCACTCAATTTTGGCGTTTTTGAGCTGAGTTGGACCAATACAAAATTGACACATGGTAGTGTATGGATGCTGACGTGGCAGGGTGATTGGGATGTACAAATGTTGACGTGGCAGGTGACTGGGTTGGATGAAAGATGACATGGTAGTTGATTGGGAAGGTGACGTGGTTGTACGACAATGATGTGGTAGTGATGACTGTGTTGCTGACTGTACGATGACTGGATGGTATGGGTCAATCCAGAGGCGACATGTGGCCCAATCACAGGGTGCCATGTGGCACCCCAGATTTGGCCAATGTGGGTCGGTTCAAAAATTTGTTTTTCCTTCACAAGTTTTGAACCCATGACCTCCAGTTGCGCCAAAATACTACACCAACCCCACTAACCACTAGGGCTATACTTTGGGACTTAACCATAATCGACGAAATATTGTTTTGAATTGACATAGCTGTGAGTTGAGGGATAAGCCTCGGTCGACGAGGGCTAGCCTGACCGACCAGGGGGCTAAGGAATAGGATCTAGGACCATGCAGAGGAACATGGAAGGTAAGGACCAAGGCACATGGCCCTTCATATGACCAACACACCGAAGACCAAGGGGTTGTAGACCAAGATCTAGCACAATAGATGGGTGCATGGTGCATAAGGACTAGGCCATATGGTCATCCCTATGACCAAGGGTCAGGAATCAAGGGGCTTAACAAATTAGTGCCCAACGTATGGCCACATGGACCTTCCCTAGATTTTTCCCAATTTTGGGTTTTTAACTATATATTAAATATTTTTATGATTTTTAATGCTGTTTTTAATGGATTTTAGCCATTATTGGGGGATATGGAGCCTGATTTGAGGCTGGATATTGGGAGGAAGTTGGGAGGAGAACCCCAACTCCACATATATAAGAATAAAAGGTTTTTTGACAATAAAAAAAGTTCAAAACATGAGAAATGCTGAATATTTTGAAAGCCAAAGCCATTTTTATGTAGGGAAACCATTGAGGAGGGAAACTTTGCGGGCCAATTTCGGAAGATACACTCAACCTTTTTCAGTGCCATCAGTTGTGTTGGATTCTTGAGTTTGAGAAGAACACAACGAGGCCCATTTGTAATCATTTTTTTTGATGTACTTTTGAAGCATTGAAGAGAATTAAGAAAGCCTCAACGACCGAGACAAAGGCCGAGAGACGTAGATAATTTTGTCGAACTCCATTAACAACTTTTCTATTATGGTTTGTTGTTATTTGAGTTTACATTCTGATCTTCATTTCGTTATGATGGCTTCTATAATATCTTATTAATTTATTCTTCTTTCATTAATTCCTAATTGGTAAATGAACACATGTTTAAAACTTAGCCAAGTCTTTAAAGATCAATTTCGGATCAACTGTCCACCCCATGGTACAATTAGCCATTATGCTCCAAGATCTATATGTCCAGATTTCCTTTGCCTCACTACTTCATCACCTAACCATGTTGCTGCATTTTCCTCTCTATGACTTGGAATGGTTAGGCTTCACCCTTTACCATGCTTCCCAAAGAAAGATAAATGCCCATGTCCAAGTAATTTCTTCATGATGTAATCAGCTTGTCCATACAATCCTTCAAACTAAGGCAAGTCCTCAAATCACCTCCTTTCATCAAGTCACCTCAATGAAAATCAATATTTGTGATGAGTGTGGTCAACATGCATACACTCCTCAAATATCCCAAACGAATTTTCCAAAGTGATCCAAGTAGAATGTGTCACTTCAAATAAATTCCATGCCTCAGGCACATTCAAATCAATAGTTTTCCTATGAAAACCAATGACCCCCATAGAATCTTTGAGTCATTGCACAACCATCTGAAAGTCACGAAGGTGTGCTATACCTCATCCAATGTCCCATATAAAAGGAGAGTGAACGCCACCCAAGTCACGTGGTCTGCGTTCTTCCCATTTAGATTGACTGCCAATAGTTCTTGGTTAAGTCCTTTGCTGACTCCATCTATCTCCTAGAACTAACTAGCTTGCACCTGCTGCAAGTGTCCAAACTATGGCACTGTCGTTGTGACTCGTCAAGTCACCACTTGAATAAACAAATCTAGATAAGGCACCAAGCACCAGGGAGCCTCACCCATCCTCTCAAACTCAACACGTCTAGACCTCACTTCCCACTTCACTGCAGTGACTAGTCCAACACAACCCATCAAAGAGTTAGGAAACTTCTTCAAGCCACCTCCATGACTGCATCCAAATCTACCTAATTCCACCGCAATACTTGTCTAAGTAGTTCATCTCAAGATCTTCCACACATTTAGCCAACTAGGGCGTCCCAAACGACTACAACACTTCTTTGAATCTATGCACCACTTGGTCACCCTCAATTTTTTCGGTTTTCATCGAGGATACATAATGTACTTGAACCACCAAATCATCCATATTCCCTTCAAAGAACTCACTACAACACTTAGGAAATGCAAGAGCTCAAAACCAACCATACCTTTCCAATGAGATCATTCACTGCAACCATGTTCTAAGCCCGTTGTCTTGGACCTCTGCTTGCCCAATAAACCAACTCTCCACTTGAACTCACCTCAACAACCGTCTGCAACTCCATAACTCTGCAAGACCTCCATTACAATACAAGGATGAGTCCATTCATCCACTTCCAAAATTCATCTAAGTCCTAAACTTCTTATGCAACTAGCCGAACTCATCTCCAATGTTTTTCCATCTCCACACCTTGATTGCTTCCACTTCAAGGCAACATGCATCCACCGCCCAATTGTCAAGTCATACTGTTGCTAACTGAATTCCATAACTCTACAAAGAGATACCTTGTCCAAAGGATGCAATCTCGTCCAACAACCCAACTCAACTCAACTGCTATTCTTGGCGACACATGACATTAAGATGTCATGATGGAAACATGCCCAACCAACTGCGTGTTGCATAATTGCTCTAGGTTTCCCCAGGTTGTCTAATGCACCCAAGTGATTCACCTTGTTGCAGCCTAGAATTGCTCCCTTCACAATCACTTTTGAAATTTCCCTCTACATTTCGCTTTGCTGATCACCTCTGTGATTATCTCTGCGACAAGTCATGCGATGAATTCTACATTCATCTGCCTTTCCTAAGTGCTTGATTTACCCAATGAACTCTACACCTGGTCTCTCCAAGGTGTGCACTATAGGTTTCAACATTGAATTCCATCACGAATCAAACCAACCAAGTCTTCCTCTACGAACAAGTCTTCAACAAGTTCTGCGACGAGTTATGCGATCACCCACCTTGTCCAAGTGCTTCATATTACCAAAACTCTTCTCTCAATGTGCACAAGGTGTGTGCCCAACTCAACCTTCCCATCGCACCATCAACCAAACCCCTATTGTAAGTCTGATGCAATGTCTATGATGAACAAGTTCACTGCACTGAACCGTTCAAGTTGCCTCTATGATGGGTCAATTCGTCGAACCCTCACCAAGCCTACACCTAGATTATTTCACCAACAAGTGTGCCCCTCCCCCACCATTGTTCTAGTTGGAGTAGCGGGGAATAGCCAAGTTTTCTCTGATACCATCTGTCACATCCCCACAACGTGCCTTGCAATCGTAAACCTCTTGAAGGTGTGCGGCATGACAACGTTTCTCACTTGGTTTCTTGGCACCACCAAGGATACTTCATCGAGACTAAGCCTCTTCACCTAGAGCATACCCATACTCGTTCTAGGCTACCAATGATTCACACTCATACTCTAGTGTAACTCTTGTATACTTAGACATTTGTTAACTTCTTTAACTCTTATTCATATATAAGTATACATCCATGAGAAACCAAGAGAACTGTGGAACACACGAAAGAAAAACATAGATATAGTGCATGTGACACAAACCATGCCTAACATCTGACTAAGTCTTTGTTATTGTGAAACAATTACAACATGAGCACTATCGACTCGGTTTACAACATGGCATAGTCAAAGGACTCGCCTCACGTCACCAGAAAACTCATACACATATCATCACCAAGACTCTTTGTCGCAATCGTCTTCGTAGCTACCTGTGGTGCACCTCAGATGTGCCCCCAACCACAAACTTGTCGTCTCTTCATTTCCACAGACTCTTCCTCTTCGTTTTCACAGATTTTACTAATTTCGGTTATGCCTCACACATGCCTTCAACAGACCTATGTTTCCAAACTGAGCCAAAATTGTTCCAAGAGAAAATTTCCCATTTCCAATGAATCCACCTCAAGGCAACACATGTCCTCCCAAGTGGAGTGACTTGGCCCCTTGAGGGAGCTCACCCTCTTCATTTGCCTCAAAATTGTAGAGCTCTCTTGTTCTCCCCATCTTGACAAAACTTGCCTTCCTTGGTTGTGCACCCTTGTTGTCTTATAGGCTCTCCAAAGGTCATCATCGCGAACCATTGCATCCTTTGGGGGTGTCATGCCCCTTCGTCAAACCATGTCCAAATGAATCGTCACACCTCTTTGCAGACCTAGTCACCCAAACAAATCATCAAACCCCTTCACAGACTCAATTGCCCAAACAAACCCATGCACTTGTCAACCGTCGTGCTCCTTGGGACCAACACATTCAACCTTGGTGCGCCCCTCATGTTGGTACACCCCATTTGTCGAATCAACTCATCCTCTTAGGTGGTGTTCCCCTTAGGTGAGTCGCACTGACTCTCCCAAGTGCGGCCACCACGCCTTAGTCGATTTGTCCATTTGGTGGAGCGCCCAAGTCTTGCCCTCAACCCTTCATCAAATTGTTCATCACCTAACTTGTGCTACAAGGCATCTTGGGTGTCATAGTCCCTTGGCATGTAGTGTGCCCAATGAACCCCAACTCTCCCCTGTATGAAGACGTTCGTATCCTCATTTGCACCGATACTGATTCAAACTCTGGTGGAAGTGCGCACACCGAGCTAAGCTCCCAAGTCCTTACATGAAGCCCAATAAAAATAACCAAAATTATTATTTTCTTGGCTGATCCTTCTCAAGAAAAGACGTAGTCTTGTGGACTTTGATCTACTCTTAGTAGTGCTGCCCCATCAACGAACAATGAAAGTCATTGGGTTTCAGTTTAATGTGTATGACATATCTAAATCAGTGTATAGTATTAGGTGAGACAATCATTGTGTAAAATCCAACAAACTCTGGTGGAAGTGCACACACCGAGCTAAGCTCCCAAGGCCTTACATGAAGCCCAATAAAAATAACCAAAATTATTATTTTCTTGGCCGATCCTTCTCAAGAAAAGATGTAGTGTCGTGGACTTTAATCTACTCTTAGTAGTGCTGCCCCATCAACGAACAATGAAAGTCATCGGGTTTCAGTTTAATGTGTATGACATATCTAAATCAGTGTATAGTATTAGGTGAGACAATCATTATGTAAAATCCAACCAGAAACTCTGGTCAGTGAGATATTTAGTGTGAAATCAAAGTAGGAATTCTGGTAGTTGAGACATTATTGTGTAAAATCAAAGATTAATATACTTTCATTATTCATCATAAAAATTGTGTTTGAAGGGTAACGATATATGTGGCAATCTTGAGGTTGCACACCTGAGGTGAAGTTGGAAGTAGGTCACTGATTAATCGTAGATGTGATCTTTCCTCAGGTACCACTAAATGCCTCTTCCTCCATGTATTTATATGAGTTGTGAGAAACTCAGTGTAGAGTGTGGTTTTAAGTGTGTGGATGACCATCATTGAAAAGCGAAGTCATGTCTACATCCCGAGTGCAGGCTGTCTCTCTAAGTGGTTTCCAATCGATTCCTTCCGATTTCGTTCGACCTGTTTATGAGAGGACAACCAGTCAAAGTCTTGTCTTTTGTACAGGTGGATGAACTTCGTGAGAAAACACAGACATGAATTGGAAGAGCTAGCGAGGAATGAGGAATCTTCTAGGTTGTCAACCATGGAATATTTGATGTACTCGTGGATTGCCTGCAAGCTGTTGGCAAAGAGTTCTTCGACCTCTTGAAAACCCGAAGAAAAAGGTTTTAAGTGAATGTAGAAGAATAACACCCAGTAAACTCAACTTAGATCCAGTTCAGTTAAAAAATTTCCAAGTGAAAAATAAGATTGCACAACAGAGATGAAAGAATTCCTCAAATACTTTGTTTTTTTAATAAAAAATACAGCTTATAAAATTATGCAATTAAAATAACTACAACACAACTCTCAGAGAGACACTTTGTTGTAAATTATGCAAATAAAAAACACTACAACACAACTCTATGAAAAAATTAATTGTAAATGAGTCATTGGCTTACCAAGATAAAAGCAAACAAAATTTAAATAAGCAGGCAGCAGCTGAGTTGAGAACCCAATGCAACGGATGAGAGGTAAAAAAAAACTGGCGAATTTCACTAAAACACTCGTAGTTTCAGATTTACATATGGAGATGACCAGTTCAAAATGTTTAAAATTTTCTTAATGCAAACTAAATATCTGTTAACTAATTACAGGACCCAGAACTTTCAGTTCTTTACTAGCATTAAATTCAGCGGAATTTAATCAGAGATTGAATCAATACCTGGATCCATTTGTGCAGGGCTCTGACTACTTCAGACTCTAGAACAATGAAGTCTCTGCTGCGTTTTCAGAACCCTCTGTTCCTCTGCTACGGTTTTTAGAAACCTCTTGAAGAACCCTTTGCACAGAACATAAATGAAGACCCTCTGCACAGAACAAAAATCAGATTTCTCTCTCTTACCCTGCTTCCATACGCACTTTCAGATCATTAGAGATGGGTATTCTGAAGGTTCATTTATGGGCAGAGAGAGGACCGGTTTCCCCAAGACCGTTATTCTCCACCTGTCCATCAGAGTAGGATATTCGAGACCATTCCTGAAACTGTTACCAAGAGCTCCGTAAAAACTGTAACGGCTGCCAACACATCCGTCTCTTCATATGGGTCATTAAAAACTAATTTAAGAAATTAGTCTTACACAAAAACGTCTAGGTGCCTATGGTATGCTTAAAAACTAGGCACCGTTATTTCAAACTCCCTTTGATGTCAATTTTTATAACCCCCAACAATTGTCTAAGATTTTCCAATCTATCCTTTGGAAGAGCCTTAGTAAAAATGTCTACCGGATGTTCAAATAGACAAAATTCAAAAGAGATGAATTGTTGTTGTACAAGGTATGGAATGAAATGATGTATAACATCAACATGTTTTCTCCTAATGTGGAATGTTGTATTTTCTTTGTCATGGATATTGTGCTTTGACTGTTACAATCACGTTACAATAGACTTTTATGGGTTTATAGACTTCTATTGTCAAGTCTTCAAACAATCTTTCCATTCAAATAGCTTCTGTACTTGTTGATGATGCTGCAATATATTCTGCTTCAGTTGTAGATGGAGCAACAATGGGTTGTTTTCTGCTCCTCCACGAAATAATATTTCATCCAAAGAGAAAAGCATATCAAGAAGTACTTTTTGGATCATCCAAGATATGTTCCCAATATGTATCTGTATATGCTACAACATTGGAATCATTAGTAGCATTATAAAACAATACAAAAAATTTGATACCCCTTAGGTATCTGAGAATTATTTTGGCTGCCCACCAATGACATTCATGAGGTTGATGCATGGACCTAGCAACTAGACTCATAACAGACATAATGTCTGGTCTAGTGGTTGTGAGATACATAAGACTACCAATCAAAGATCTATAAATAGTGACATTACAAAGTGGAGTAATGAGTTTCATCTTCCTTCATCAATTTACTCCCAACAACTATGGGAATGCTCACAAGTTTACAACCTTGCATGTTAAATCAATTCAACAAGTCTTTACCATATTTGGATTAACAAATGGATCTACCTATAGCTGTTTGTTTGATTTGCATACCCAAAAAATATTGTATTTCTCCTAAATTAGACATCTCAAATTTAGATTTCATTTCCTCTTTGAACTCCTTCATAGGTGAGAATGAGGTCCCCATAAATATTAAGTCATCTAGATATAAACAAAGAAAGATAAAATTTGATGCCACAATTGTTTTTTACATGGCACTCTCAAAAGTGTTGGAATACAATGGATGTGCTCGTTTTACCATTGACAATATCACTATTGTCACCCAACCATAGGCCAAAGCCACCCTCCGAGCACCTTAACCTTGACAGAGAATCACTCTGGAAGCAAACCCTACGCTAGATGGCTAAACAAAGGGTAGCACACCTTTTTCCAAGGATAGTGCACCAAACAAGAGTTGATCAGATAGTCCAAACCATAACCAAGAGATAGTCCAAGCCAAAATAAAAAACTACTAGCTGCAACAGCTGCAACGCCAACTCTCCTCCAAACTTGCGCACAAACTGAGCAACTGCAGTGTGCACAAGTGTTGCTCTGCAATTCTGAGAATGCCTGCCAGAATGAAGACTGGCCTCTTGTATTTATACTAATTCTGGCTATCTGCCTGGGATGACTTCTCATTCTGGATACCTATTTACTCATTATATATTATTTCTTTTGGCTGAACTCTCATTATGGATACCTATTTACTCATTATATATTATTTCTTCTGGCCAATTTCTTCTCTTGGAGGCTAATAACCTAATACAAATTATCCTCTTGAGCCGACTTGTCTTCTAGGGTTATTAGCCAACTCATTAGGGTTTCTTCTTGCTTCCCGAAATATCATATTCTTGTTAGGTTTACACGTGGAGGTAAATACCTCCCGCAGCTACCATAATATCAACAAAAAGGACATTTAACAAATCCAAGATCGTGAAGATAATTATCTATTCTCCAAGCTCTAGGGGATTGTTTAAGACCATGAAGAGCCTTTTCAAACCTATAAACCTGATCTTCTTTAACTTTAGCAATGAAACCTTGAGGCTATTCAACATAAAATTGTTCCTTCAAATATCCATTTAAGAAATCATATTTAACATCCATTTGATAAATTGTTAACTTTAACTGAGATGCAATGAAAATAACATTTCTTACAGTTTCAAGTCTTGCTACAAGAGCAAATGCTTCCTCATAGCCAATGCCTTCTTCCTGCACATATCCTTTTGCAACTGATCGTGCCTTATACTTTGAAATAATTACATCCATATTTTTAACTTCTAAATCCACTTTACTCCAATATTAGATTATCCATGAGGGAGATCAACTAACTCCCATGTATCATTCTTCTCAATTTGTGACATCCCAACCTCCATGGCTTGCACCCATGGCTCATCAGTGCAATATTATTTAAAATTAAAAGGTTCAACATGGGTAGACAAAAGAAGATCAAAATTATCACCAACATACCTAGATGTCTCATATATATCCTTCAAACTTCTTGTTTTTCTAGAAGGACTAGATGGAGGTGTTGCTAGCTGTTGGATAGGAATTTTGGTTAAGTTTTGGGATCTGCACCAAAATAAGTTAGATAATAAAAGGCAGTTAGAAGATGGACTAGAGCACAAGGCAGGAACATATTTTAAGGAGTCAAAGCGTGCAATAGAAGGATGCGCGACAAAGCAACATAAAAAAGGCAGAAAACAGTTATAGACTGTTAGGATTTTGGGGACATTTTGTCCACTTTGGAAGGGGCTTAGGCCTATTTTGATATATAAATATGTAATGCTTTTTTGGGTAGAAGAGAGAGGAAGGAACTAGTGGTGGTTGTTGTGAAGTTTTAGAGATTGGACATATGAGAAATTCTGAATGCTTGTTGGGTAAGTTGAGTCGAGAGAAGGAAGAAATTGGAGGTCTGACTGAGAACTGAAGCTCACACTACAACATAATGACTATGTGGGTTTGGGTAATGTTAATGTTGTATATTTTGTAGTGCAATGCACAACTGTAAGAGAATTATCAATGATTAATAAAAGAATCCAATCGTTGTGGATGTAGCCTAAGTTGGGTGAACCACGTTAAACCTATGTATTGTGATGTGTTGTCTTTTCATTTTATGATGTTTAATGTTATGGTACAATTGTGATATATGATGAATGTATTGTTCATATATGATGGTATAATGTCTCACACTGAAGTATCTAGTAATTGAATGAATGTTAAGTGGGAGAATGTTGTGCATAGAATGTGTTGAATGTTAAGTAACTATTAAGTAATGGGAACTGTGCACATGGGTAAATGGTAGTAAGAACACGAATAATTCTTCACTTCCCCTCATCACTACAAAACCTTGGTTCCTACAACCCCTCTAGATTCCTCGTGTGAGACTTCACTTGCTCTGCAGGTGATGTCGAAAAAGCCGATGTCTAAGGGTTTTGTTGGTATATAGATTATTAACCCTGGGTCTTCCCACTACGCACCAACAAAATGGTTATGTTTCCCATATTAGATAAGAATCTACATCGATTCCACAACCCCATGTGCATCACTGAGAATTGAATCATGAATCGACACTTGTTCAAGAGAAATTGTAGTGAGTGGAGGAAGTCAGAGAAATAGTCAAAATAGTGGAATAGTGCAGTGGACCAAAGTCAGTCAACATCACCAAGGGTAAGTACAACACATAGTAAAATGGTAGGGATATATCATATACCAAGAATACCCGAGTTTCAAGGAGCGGGGTCGGAGGACCCTAAGAAACACTTGTTTGTATGCGACACGATATGGATTGTGAAGAATGTCAAGGATGAGGCCACACAGATTGTGCAATTAGAAATGACGTTCAGACATAGTGCAATGCTATGGTATATGAAGTATCATACAACTACAATGACCGGACAATCAAGAACTTTGGAAGATATTGGACAAGCATTGTTGAAGGAATTTCAGAAGTCGAAATCTAAATCTCAATATATTACAGAGTTGAAAGAGATTAAGCAAGTGAAGAATGAGACAATGTGGGATTATGACTAGATATTCAAAGATGTGGTGGGTCAATTAACCTTTTAGATTCTCGACGAACAACATCGAGAATGGTTTATTGCAGGTCTCTTGCCCCACATTCGTTGTTCGTTAACATAATAGAAGGTCACATCGTAAGCATAAGCATTGGAAATCACAATGAAGTTGGAAGCATCTCTTGTAGGAGATGGTGCAGGTATGGTGCAGGTACAATCACAATTGGTTGTGCTGAGAATTCAATTATTAGAGATAATGAAGGAAAAGGAAAAGCACGAACATGTTTGGTGTATAACATGTAAGACATAAGGCCATTGAAAGAAACAATGTCCATCATTCGCATAGTATATGGCCACAGGAGCACCAAATCCATTGGTAGGAGGAGTAGGGTATTGCAATATATGTAAGACACGGGGACATCATTCGACTTCTTGTCCCTTACTATAGAAGTACCAAAATACACCCGGGAAATTATTCTATAATTTTTGCAAATCGGTAGGACACGATGAGAAACACTGTCGTACATTCGACTTAATGAGAGAGCACACTTTAGATGCATAAAAAATTCAAGAAGAAAGTGTCACAACAGAAGGAGGAGTTCCATAGTACAACACTCTGAGAGATTTTAACCAGGGTGGGCATGGGTGATTTGACATAGGTTGAGGACATGGAGGATTTGGTCGAGGAGGCAGAGGATCGATAATTTTTTATCATTACAATCAACCGGTGCATTTAGTAAGAGATTTCCTGAATCCTTTCATGATGTGAATGCATTACAAAACATTGGATCATGAAACAAAATATTGTCTTCAATTGATAACGAAGTGGTAGGCGAGAGGGAATAAAAACCAACATCAAAATCATAACCATAACCATAACCATAACCTGTAGATGATAGCTGCTAAGGAACGTGATGATCATCCCAGAGTAGCAACTATTACGCACGACAGAATGAGAACTAGACCAGATGCGATGAAGAAGGGAAAGAGAGTTGAACAATGGATAAGGAAAGCAGTTGATCCCATACCAACATTTAATCCACATAAAGAAAAAGAAACCTATCAACAATAAAGGAAGGAGATACTAGGACCAAACTAGATAACATCATTGTCAAAGACACCACAAGTATATAATATGTCGTCATTCTATGATCACACTATTCTGGAAAGGTCAGTCGAAAAGGTAAATACTTTGAAATACTTTCTAAATAGATGTTTAGAGTTGATACATGATGAAACAATATTGGATGCACTGCACAGAATGATTGATCAGTTTACATAAGACATATACTTACCTACGACGTGGAAAGTAGTGAACTAAGTCTTGTGCAAGAAGAGGACACATAGAGAGTTCAAATTAAGTGCACATATAAGAGAATATAACATGGATAATGTCATCTTAGATTTAGGATAATATGTCAATGTCCTTCCAAGAGAGACATGGGAGATGATGGGGAAACTGAAGCTAGTTTGGTCAACTGTTGAGTTGAGGTTGGCTAACCAACATAAGATCATATCGATTGGGAGATTGGTAGGAGTACCTGTTAATATAGATGGGTTGCACAATGTAGCTGGCTTTGAGGTTATTGAGATAGTGGACAAAAATAAGCCGTATCCAGCTTTACTTGGATTGGATTGGGCCTTCGACAGTCAGATGATTATTAACTTGAGGAAAAGAGAGATGATTTATAAAGGAGGAGGATTAAAGGTCACTGTGCCATTGGACCCTATGGAGGCAAGAAGATATGTGGAACCCACGAGAAAGGAAATAACTTATATAATATGACAACATGCATGGATAACTATATAAATACCACTATATATGGTTCACTTAGTTGGATAAGCATAATATCTTGCACATCGGACTCAGAGGAAGGAATTGAACACTGGCAACATCGGTTGCATGAAGTGTCGACCAGAAGGTGTGCTTGCAATACTCTCTCTTTGCGCTGGATCAGAGCAAAGGTACGTGATATGCCAAAGTTTGAGGGATTAACTGAGGTAATTCATTTTATCAATGAATTTATGCCGTAGATACCTGAAAACCAAAAGTTGTTAGCATTATATGTTGCACTAAGAGAAACTCTAGCAAGATGGTGGGCTACCCACAAGGAAGGGATAGAGGATTGACAACATTGTAAAAGGTTGATGCAGATCAAGTTTAGAATAGAAGACATTATACACAAGTATACGTGGATGAGCGATCTAAAGGATAATGTTGTGCGATGTATTATAACTTGGAGGCAAGTATTGAAGTAGGAATGGATGCACAAGTTCATACATACTCTAGAGACAGTTTTCCCAGAACTAGTATTTAGAGTTGGAAGTGCACAGAGGGACAACAAAAGGGGAAGAGATCACCCAAAACTTTAAGGTAACATTTAATTTTGAAGCTGATTTATCTTTAGTAGATGCAGTTTTACAAGTCAATAGAGGTAAAAATTTTATGGAAGAAGGTCAAGTAGAAAGAGTACCTACATGGAGTGCACACTGAGAGTATGCAACAATCCATGAACTATTAGAATGTTATAATGTTACCGAGGAATATCAAGAAGAAGATGACAAAAGAAATGTAAATTTACCAGAGAATGAAGGGGAGCGCGACGTAGTAGGTCCAACAATTGAATCTGATGCATATGTGAATCCCTTGAGAGTGCACAATGTGAACATTGGCACGAAGGAGAAGCCAAAGTTTGCAAACATTGGTGATTATTGGAATGATGAGACTGTGGAAAGTATTGCAAACCTATTGCGTGAGTATCGAGATCTCTTTATGACAACCTTTTCAGAGATGAAGGGAATAATTGAAGAATTAGGAGAAATGAAGATCCATTTAAAACCAAATGCCAATCCAGTAAGATAGAGACCTTACAGATTGGACCCAAATTACATGGAAAAAGTGAAAGAAAATATTGACATAATGATAGAAGCTGGTATAATTGAACCCGTCACCTAGTCCAAATGGATAAGTTGAATGGTGGTTCAAGATAAGAAAACAAGGGGTATTAGAATTTGTGTAGACCCAAGGATGTTGAATGATTCTTGTTGTTGGGTTGTTATACTCTTTGCAGTGAAAGTCTAGTCAAGGTGAATCAAATAACGGTCAAAGTCGAGGTAGATCGACAACATCGATAACAAGTCAAAGGCCGAGGAAGTCGACTGGGTAAAGTTGAAGTCGAATATATCGATGGCAAGTCAACTGTAACATTCCCGACCATCAACCCCATGGTTGTGCCAACATTACTACGTAGAAAAACACTACTGTAACATATTATGCATTCTTATGAAATACAATTGCTTAATTAAAGTTAAACACAACATAAGAACATTAATACCATTAGCATACATAATCCATGGCATTAACAATAATTCACGAATATAGAGGAATACATGTAAACATTGCTAGAATCACATACATGCATATTTAATTGAAATTATACGCATGTATATACTTATCTTTTAGACTATATGTAATTCACCGACTGCGTGTAGACCTCCCACAAACCTCCCAGCCTTAGACCGCGTTGCTCATCACTCTTAGCAATAGGTCACCCCCGAGCTGGGACTAAGCTCCACTAGGTAGGGATTCCTAGGCTAGGCAAGGAATACAGGAAGACACACAGTCGTGAGATCGGAAGAGCGTCGTGTAGGGAAAGAGTGTAGATCTCGGTGGTCGCCGTATCATTAAAAAA
>CBVK0100154355.1:0-28426 GCA_900067695.1 Picea abies
GCTCTTCCGATCTCACTTTCATCTGTCTTTCCAAGGTTTTTCTTCCCGCACGGGAAACTACCCACTGCGTGCATTACCCCAATCGTTTCAAAAATTATTAAGGTCTCCTCTTCCTTGTGGTAACTCACCCTCTAGGCCCAGGCTCAGGCATCCCCTTCACTATTATACAGTCCCTCGGGCGATCCATATTACCCTGCCAAGGTTTTCTCGCATAGGAATAATTTTAGAGGCTCTATCGAGTCTTATAGTTGAGGCGTCCTTTTGGCTGGGGTTACCTCAACACAATTTTATTTTAAGCGATCATGACTTATCACAGGGTTTTCATGGCTTAGTAGTAGTCATGTTCATCAACTTCAGTTTTGACAACCTTCATTTGTTCCCTTCTGAACATGTCTTTTCTTCTCACCTGTATCACAGGTATACAAAATTCATGAGACATCATTATCAATTCTGGATTTCAAGATTTTATTGCAAACCTGTCACCTACAGATTTGTCCATTCTCACGATTTGTTTTCATATTTTTTCCGCATAGGAACCAAATTCATAATTACAGGACTTTCCTCCCCATAATGGTTTGGCTCAGTAGGCAATCGGTCTTCATTATGGGCTTACAATGCTGCCATATCCAAGACCCCTTTGATTCCTGCACTTTCAACTTCAATCGACCAAACAACTTGTTAGATTTTCCATGCATATACATTTTGTTGCACCTTTACCACATCGTCATAACAATCTTAGAATTGTGCACACTTAAATGATTAAATTACTTCCTCAAAAGGAAATACCATTCTTGCAGTTTGGCCCAGCAGGTAATCAGTCTTTCCTATGGGCTTACGTTACTGCCATATCCATGACCCTCTGTTTCCTGCAATTCATTCCTCAATCAGCCAAACAAATTGTTAGATTCTCTATGTACATGTATATATATATATATATTCAAATGTAATTCACCATTTTAAAGGGTTTTAACAACTGTGCCACTATCCTTGGCCACATTCATACTCAATACATTCTTGCATTGATTTCAAGTTTGTCATACTTTAGGACCGGTTCTTGGTCATGGGGTGTTGGGATTTAACCGATCCTCTCCTCATGTGGTTTACTCATTTTCATTCATTCTTTCAACAGAATCCACGCTTCCTGTTATAGGTCGACCACGACCCCAAATTAGTACATATTAGACTTAAAAGTTTCGCATGAATGCGCTCACGCATTATGCCTTCATTAATAACCGTGGTGCCAATACTCATGGCCACCCACATTGGATTTTCTTTAACACCTATACCTAGTGAGTAAAAATGTCGGAAGATATTCCTTCCTCAATGAGATATCCATTGTCTATCCTTTATGCAAATATGAATTTCCTGGAAGTAATTCCATGCAACATGCTATCTAGTAGCACTTTTTTGTTTCCAGTCGTTCCTTGATTGGTCCACATGTTCATGACTCATCAGTTCATGAATTTTTCTGAGGGTTACAACCAGTGTTTACTACTAGAGGTTCATGCCTCCATTATTCAGGCCATCCTCCCCGAATCATACCCTACTCGGGTATCCAAGGCATACAACTCTCCTTTTCAATTTTCAGGTATAGCATGCAATAATAAATATTTCGGAAGGGATTCTTACCAAATCCATTCATACCCAGTGCCACACGGGCACTAATACCTTTATACCTGTTCTTGGTTGCTTGCACCCTTTCTCTGTCCTCTAACTTATCAGTAGTACTTTAGCGGGATTTCCACAGTCCCTTCAACAACCTTTCGACCGCAGCCCTTCCATGGCCACCCTCTGCTTGAGGTTGTTCATTATTGGCAACTGTCTTCCTCAACCATTCCAATATTATTCCTTTCTACACATGACATACACCATAGGCATATTAATCGTCATGAAATTGAAATGTAAATCTCATAGCGTTTAATTAATAAAACATTTTCAAGCATGTCTAGCATATCAGTATGCACTTCATCACATTATCCTCAATGTTTTTCATGAGTGTGACACAACAGTTCTCAATCATTTTTTACATCATTACAACCATCATTATTATGGTGTCAAAGCATTTTCGTTCATCAAGGTACTGGCTTTATCATCCCCTAAAAGCGTGATGCACAGTCAAAGAAAGAATGGAGGGCTCTCCCCTTCTTTCAATTCTTTCTACATCACCTGGGGATTTTCAGCCCAGTTAAGTTATTTCTAAGGCCTCACTATCTTTCTTTAATCACAAATTAAACCCAGTTGTATCAATTAGACGTACTCATTTATTCAGTTAATCATACTCAGGGGTTTACTGGCCTCTTACCAACCAAACTGGTTTCTACAACTGATCTTTTTTTTTCCGAGCAGCCCTAGCTTAGGCCCATCCTAACTCTTAGGATACTTCAACATGCTTTAGTAGCAACACTTTATTCATAATGGGTCAGAAACATGTGCATCCTACACACTTCCATCAGGTTATCAGAATGGTCACTATTCAGTTATTAGTCTCCTATCACTTACATGATTCTTATAGATGGATAGGCCTTGTAGCCCATTGTCCAATCATTCAACAATTATTAGGGTTGTAACTTTGTTCCTCTGACAAAGACCTTATACAGTTCCTTCACTAGGAACTCCTTCAGCATGCAACTTCCTTGTTGCAGATTCATCAACACCTGTGATGGCCTCAACCTTGAGTTAGCCTTTTAGTGGTCTACCAAATATTCCCTTAAGGAATATAACATGCATCTTTGTTAACTTACATCTACGATGTACTTAACCACTTTCATAATCCTAGGCCTTCATGTAGCTATCATAGTCATATTTCATAGCCTACATACATTTCCATTTTTAAAATTAGTCATCTTAGGATTGTTCACAGTCCTTCTCATTTTGATCTGCAAAGGCATAACCATTTTCCTCTTATCATGACAACAGAGCATCCTTGCTCGTTTACTCTTTCATTTAATTGTACTGGATCTTTCCCGGGGATATGGAGTACATTCCCTTTAAGCTATCCTTCAAGACAGATCCTTCATGAATCTCTAGAACGGAGTCAACCATGCATCCATGGTATTCATTCGATTTTGGAAAGTGTAAGTCTTGCCTCATGTTTCACTCATCAAGGCCATCATGTTGGGCCTTTAGTATATTTATACTCTTACATCATATATGTGCATTACTTGCACATTCAATATACCATTCACACCTTACTGGTATGATTATCAGGCTTCTTAATATGAAGTTCCTCGGTGCATTGAATCATGCACTATTCATCATATTATCTCACGCCTTCTCCTCACACGACCACCGGTGGTGCCTGCGATACGAACTAAAAGGCGCTTTGCATTTCACGATTTCGGAATTTCCGTTGCAAGGAACTTTGTTTCTTGGATTCTTGAAATCCGAAAACCTGAAAGAGTGAGGCTAGGGTTTTCTCAGCTCTTTCATCCACATGACTCTTCGCTCAGAACCCAGGATCCCTTCTCATACACACGTCAGGATCCCATTTTTCAGCGAATCTGTGGTCAAGGCTCTATTGTTTTCCCAACTTCTATTCTATGCGGACCTGGAAATATGGATCCCATGGTCCAGATCTCCCCGACAATCAACGGTCCTAATTAAATCAGTGATTTACCTGGCGCGACTTTGGGGAGTCTACGCTTCCATTTCCCCTATAGACGAAACCTCGAAGCTCTAGATCAACGACTCTCGTTGATTCCAATCTAACGAATACTATTCCTCCTGAGCTTATTAGGTTTCCTACCGGACTAGTCTCATAGTCCAAGTCATATGGGTGTTACCCTCTCTTTATGAAAATGACCAACAAGGGTCACTCTTGGGAATCAACAATAGTCCCAAAGGACTCCTTAAACAGGTTATCCTCATGGTCGATTCTAACCATTATAGGTCAAGTAAATCTAACCCTACGTATTTTCACCAATCCTCTCAATCATGAGGAATTGTACGCTCAGGGTTTAGTCTCTTAATAATGCAGAAATCATAACTTTCTAAGGATCCTACCAGTCCTTACCAGATTTCCCAATTCATGAAGGGTTTCTTCATTTGGGTCTTAACCCTTATCTAACCAACCATTTTAATCACAAGAGACTCTACCTGTTTTAGTAGGTGGTCATCGTTATACTACAACAAAACAACTCAGTTCATGTCCTTTGTCTGTCTCGTGCAGCTTCAAAGCATAATTTATTCCACCTCCGTTATTTTCACTCAGATATTATCAATAATAATGATCAGTGCACCCCTACTCCTTTGAGAGTAGTTACCATTTTAACAGAGGGGTTAAAGAAATTTAAAAATTATAGTTTCATTCTGCAGTCCCTCTCCTTAAAGAGAAACGCAGATAACATGATCTCCTAGCACGGCTCGTGCCTGAGCCCAAGCAAGCCAAGTGTTGTAACCATGCTCTGATACCACTTTGTAACATACCCACTACCCAAATCAAAGTTTTTCATTTAGTTCTCAACAATGAGAATCCCCGAAGCTTGTAGCCGCAAAATGCCAAACCCAGTCCATGAGTCTTTTATTCACCTATACAACATCCTTCACCTAGATCATAGTCTTCCCTGATCCTAATTTCAGGTTATCGGGGTTTCATCTTTCCCGTAGTCAAGGGTTCTTGTACTCTGTAATTCCCAATGGCCGATGAACTCCTTTTTGGCCTTAGCCCCTCCTTGGCTAGGCTCCTAGTCCACACGACTCTGTACCCAAGACCTCAGCCTTATGGCTTTTCCTTTCATCGGGGTTTCGAGATTTATAATATCAAAGTTCATATGCACCTTGGAACCACGATCCCTCGATTCTCGACGTGCCCTTTTAGCGTTATCCCTACTGACTATAGGCCTCGAACCATATGACCATTAACCTATGACCACAGTCTTATATCTTATCAGAGTTTGGGGTTTCACGTGTCGAAATGTACCAAACCACTTGTCAATGGAATCCCCAATTTCTCGATGCACAGATTCCCAATTTGACGTCACTAGGAAGCCCTTCCTCCGTAACCAAAATCAATGGCGGTGAGCAGTCACTGAGCTCAACGGCTCCTGATCTCCTTATCCGTGGTGCCGACAATTGGTTCCCACTCAAGGGGGCTTCCACTGCTCTGGATACACTGACAACTGTCCCCCACTGATCAGAGTATCGCGTTTCACGTTTTCAAAGTGCACAAACCTCTTGTCAACGGGATCCCAAATTTCCCAATGACCCAAACGCTGATAGACAGCTTCCTTGTCGGGCCTTCCTCGATGGCTTCGATCTCTGCCACGTGTATCCTCGAGTAGACGGTCTCGATTCCTCCATGATTTCGAGACTTTCGATGTCCCGGTTCTTTCGACCTCAGAAATCTCGATTTCCCGAATGCAAATATCCCGATGGCTCCATCTCTCCGACACGCGTCCTAAATGGATGGACGATCAAGATGATCTCTCGGGGTTCGCGACTTATAGCGCCCCGATTCCCTCAACCTCAAGAATGCCAATTTCTCGATTTTTTGACTCTCGTCAGATCTTCGACACCTGTCCCTCTAAATGGACGGCTCGGATTATGTCGGGGTTTTCACCTGGGACTTCCCCATTCTCTTGTCCCTGGAAATGCCAATTTCTCGATGTGCCAAACGCCAATGGTGCTTGATCTCCGCCACGTTTCCTCTGCCAACGGATGGTCCAGATCCTTGTCAGGATTTCGAGACTTTTGATGTCCCATTTCCTTCGACCTTAGAAATTCTGATTCCCCGATTTCCCGACTCTCGCCAGATTCCTGACACCTATCCTCCACTAGCTCCAACTGTGGCCCACACAACTCTCCTGTCGAGATTTCGCGTATCGTGATTCCAAACTGCAAGGGATTCTTTCCTTTGAAATCCCCGATGCTCCGATTTTTGACTCCTCGGAATCCCTTGACACATGTCTCACTGATGGACGGCTCTGATCTTGCTGGGATATCACGAATCGCGATTCCAAGCGACAAGATTTCTTCACTTTCGGAATTCCCGATAGCTTCAATATCCCAATGAATTTTTAGGGACTCTCCTCTGTTCACTAGGGCTTAACCCTGGTGTGACTCCTGCCAAATCTAATGGTTAACAGGAGTTCAGTTGTTGATCCAATGGTTATGATGCTACTTTGTGCACTCTTCCACAACTTTATGGACGGGGAAATCAGTGGTCCGGATGTTCTCATGGAACATGGGGATCTACGGCCCTAGACTCTTCACTACTCATGAAGACATAGGAAAATCAGGGGGTAAGGCCTTTAACGCCCTACCCTCTCCTGCTAATCTAACGGTCATGGGGAAACTATGGATTTCCTGATGAATTCTCATCCGTCGATTCGATATTCCTCCCTTAAGCTTCCATCTTGGGTTTTTAAGAGGATCGTTCCTCCTCGTACAAGGTTATTAAGACTTGCACCTTCAAAATCCTATTCCAGGTTCTGGGTAAACCTTTCCAAGGAGGAAATATCTACAAAATATCTATTCCGGGGCTTTCCGGGAGATGGGTGAAGGGAAACAACTTCTTGAGAATGCGCTGGAAGCCTAACTTAATTCAACCCATAATTAGATTCATTTATCAACTTAAATCATGCATGGCTTCCTCTGTTATAAGCATATGTCTATAAATTCTTATCAAAATACTGCACAGACATTCTTACACTAAAATCGTTCACAACTTCATAGGTCTATGAGCATATACATATATGTATCATTCTATGAATTTCAAGATGCAATATGTAAACAAAACACTTATCATAAGTGACTTCAGAAATGGGTGCAACTGCTGAGAGGGATGCTCGTTTCCACCCAACCGTAGGCGTAGCGACTCCCAATGGATTTACCACTAGCCACCGCCGAGATGAGACCATGATGCTCTGAGACTGCGTCTCTCTGTCTGCCAGTGAGCAGGAGCGAAGGTTTTAATCCTTCCTCTCTGCTATCACTCACTCTATGTAATGCCAAAGTTCCTCTCACGTATACCCTCTCAATCACCTCTGCCATACGCCTTATCCTCTAGCGAGATTGCGTGTGGCGCGATTTCCCTCACACTGATCAATCCTGACAGCTCTATGGATGGGCGGTTCACCATCCCATCCCTCATCAAGCCATCCGCCTACCAGTCTGTGAGCCATTAATTTTCAGGGCCAGCGAGCCGCTTTTGGTTCTCCGGGCCAGTGGAGTCCAAATATATATTTAATTCTCTATGGAAGTTAACACCACCTTTTCAGGTGCCTTCCACCGCCATCATGGTCTCTTTCCTGCACATCCCCTCATCAGCAGTATTGCAATAAATTCATAATGTTATTTACATTTATCGACCTTCTTCATAAGGTCCATTCACATCATACATTCACATTTTCATCATGCTTTAGCATGGTAATTCCTGTATTAGGATTAATTACAAATTTGGGGGAAACAGGGTGTTACACCATCCCCTGTAAGGAAGCATAAGAGGTCTGGGGTGGATGAGCTATGAGGAGAAATGAACAAAATCAAACCTCCTACATTTGATGGTGAGCACAAGAAGGATGAAGATGCAGAGACATGGATGTTGGGCATGATAAATTATTTTCAAATGCATAATTATTCTTCTCATGCAGAAGGTATAATTTTCATCTATCAACTCAAGGGAAAGGCATCCATGTCATGGGATCATCTTGTGCAGGTGCAACACATTAAAGAGAAAAGTGTTACTTGGAGGGAATTCAAAAAGTATTTTGAGAAGAAATACTTGACTAAGAGATACTATGACAATAAAATGAAAGAGTTCTTTGAACTCAAGCTTGGGAGTATGACCATAGATGAATATGAGAGAAGGTTTTTAGAACTACTGAAGTATGTCTCTTTCATCAAGGATGAGATAGTTAATATTCAAAGGTATTTGAGTGGATTGACATCATTCATCAGTGACAAATTACAATACGATGATCCTGAAACATTGGAGGAGACCATAAGGTGAGATAAATGCCTATATGATCAACAAAAAGCAAGGCCAACTTTCCAAAAATCTTGGGAAGACAAAAAGAAATTCATGATGGATCAGAGGAAGAAGGGAACTAAGCCACCATTCTTCAGAAATAATCCTTAGTGATAGCCAACTTCTAGAGAACCCAGAACAATTGAGACAGGGGTTCAAAGGCCAAGGAAGCCACCTATTCAATGTTGGGGTTGTAAAGGAGATCATATGTTCAAATATTTTCCTCACAGAGGTGAAAAAGTTAAGACTATTCACAATGTACAGCAAGATGAAATAGTGGAGGACATGGGCATAAATGTACCAAGGATCTATTCATCCCTGGACAACAAACAAGCATAATATCAATCACATATGATTGAAGTGGAAGGTATGATCAACAACCAAACCATTGCTATTTTAATTGATTCAAGAGCTAGTCATAGTTATATAGATCCTAAGATGGTGGAAAGTTTGCATTTGCGAAGAAGAAAGCATGGAAAATATTGGTTGGTGCAGTTGGCTACTAGAGCCAAAAGAAAAGTCAATGATATGGTTAAGTAATGTCTTATGGACATGAATGGAATGAGCACAAGGGGAAATTTGAATATATTTCCTTTAGGATCTTATGACTACATAATTGGTATGGATTGGTTAGACCGACACCATGCCATCTTAGACTTTCATAACAAGGCATTCACTTGTTTGGATGAAGAAGGGAATGAAAGGAAAGTGCAGGGAATTCCCAGGGCAGTAACCATCAGAGAAATTTCAACATTACAATTGAAGAAATGTTACAGAAAAGGGTGTCAAATATTTGCAACTCATATGTGTAACACACCCATGATGGGGAAAAATAAAAAATAAAATATTTTTCCTCGATTAGTCGATTTCCCCATTCATGGTCTCTAATCCTAGTCAATGGAAGTCAGGGAACAACCTCAAATCCACTTATAAGGCCTTGTTTCCCTTAAAGTGTAGGTTGTATGAAACCTGGGGCTTCCTCCTTTACACCTTTAAGATTCAACATATTTAGGCGCTAGCTATCCGTGCTAAGTCCCATCCTTGATGTGACCAACGCTGTGACCAGTCACCAAATCGAAAGGCAGGTCGTGATTTCACGTCTTACAAATTTCACTTTCTCGTCCTTCCCTCAAAATGAGTCGACGGCCTAGATCTCTCCTCGATCCAATGAATCATGATTTTTCATTTCACGAGTTCCCAGAACTCTACTTTCGACTTCCTAAGTTGTGGACTCCCAATAAGACTATATCTACGGTCCACAATATTCCTTCGATCGATGGCTGTGATCAAGTTGCAATTTCGCATTTCACGACTTTGGGCATTAGTTCACCTCTATTCTCCCAATTCCTGATTTCCTAATATTTGTGAGCATCAGATCGACGAATGGTCACTCCCCACGATCTAACGGCTCAGATCAAATCACGATTTTGTGTTTCGCGAGTTCTCACAACTCCACCCCTTGAGTTCCTTGAGTCGTGAGTCAGCGAAATGCTGACCTCTCGCCACATGTCCTTTTGGATGGATGGTTCTGATGATTTCGAGACTTTGGAGCCCCGTTCCTCTCATGTACCCTCGAGGCTTATCATTAGTGCACTTTACCTTGATTGGGCGGCCACGATTCTTTTACGCTCCGATCAAACAGCTTAGATATGTTCTCCTCTATGCTTACTCCTTGTTGCATGGACTATGATCTAACAGTCCATATCTTTCAAGATGATCAATCCAACGATCACTATAGATCCTCCTCCTAAGATTTCTCTTTCTTCCCTGGATGAGAAGATCTCATATGTTTCAAAGGTATCGACCTTTGATTTACTCCCTATGAGCCCTGATGTATGGGTCTCAACTCCCATTTTCCCTCCTAAGATTATGAAATTGAGACAAGTTCACCTCTTGGACCTCATATGTGCTTCGAAAGGGTGCTTATCTCTTCTAAGATGGGTTCTTAGGTATTTTCTAATTCCCATGTAATCTTGTGTTAATCTGCATTCTTCTCTTTCCATCTCCCTCTGTCCACCACGCTTCCTTTCTTTCCTCCCTCAATAAGATTATGTGTGGCTCGAATCCCCCAGTCCGTGTTCAGGTTTGAAATCCTTACCGATGGGAATTCTGCCCCATCCCTCATTAACTCTTGAGGAGGCCTTTCCACCTACCATCCTGATGAGAATTCATTCCTGGTCAGAGGGTTGTTTTGATCTGAGAAAATTAATTCCAGCATGGTACTGGTCCGGTGAAGGTTAACACAACCATTCCTGGTCCCCTCCACTACCTTTCAAAAAATTTCATGGGCTCTCTCTTAGCAGATCCCCTCTTTCAACAGTCATGCAACACATAACCATTTTATATTAAAATAATTAGAATTTAGATTCATCAACCTCCTACACAAGGTCCATCAAATCAAACATTCACACTTTCAAGTTTTCCATAGTTCCTCAGCACAAATAGTTATATTTACAGACTCGGGGAAATAGGGGGTTACAATTCCCTCCCCCTTAAAGGAATCATCGTCCTCGGTGTTCTATCTATCAACATGATATGTATGTATAGAAGTAAACAAAATTGGATATGCCTGTCTCATGGCATCTTCCATTTCCCACGTAGCCTCATCTGGGCCAAAGTGTTTCCATTGCACCTTGACCTATGCAATGGTTCATTTCCTGAGTGAGGTTTCCTTCCTGTCTAATATACATTGGGGTTCTGGCAGGAATTCTCCCTCTGGCTCCACCTAGATCACATACTAGTCAATTATATGATTAACATCATGTAAATATTTCTTCAATAATGAAACATGAAAAACATTATGTGCCTTTATAGTGGGAGGAAGTGCTAGCCTATAGGATAGAGGTCCCACTCTATCTAAGACTTCAAAGGGTCTACAATACCGAGGTGCCAACTTGGCACAAGCTCCCATTCATAGGGAACTCTTCCTAGGTTTAACTCTAAGATAGACATGGTCTCCGGTCTTGAACTCTCTGAGAGTTCTTTTTCTGTCAGCGTAAATTTTTTGTCTATCCTAAGAAATCTTCAGATTTTGTCTTATCTGAACCACTTGTTGTTCCATTTCTTTCAGCATGTCGGGTTCGATTGAAATTTTGTCCATTGGATTTCTCCAGCTGATTGGAATCTTTCACTGTCTACCATAGAGGACATCAAAAGGGCTCATCTTCAATGATTTTTGATAACCGTTATTGTAGGAAAACTCTACCAATGGTAGGTAGTTTTTCCACTTCTTAGGATGATGCATTACATGCATACTTAGCATGTATTCTACTATTTGGTTCACTCTTTTTGTCTGTCCATCGGCTTGGGGGTGATAATCTATCCTGGATAACAATTTTGTCTCCAAACCAGCCATTAGGGATTTCCAAAAACTTGAAGTGAATTTGGTATCTCGGTCAGATCCATACAGTCTGAATATCTCCTTCATGAAGATGTTGGCAATATCTCTTGCCTTGCAAGTTGACTTGACAAGGATGAAATGAGAAGACTTTCTCAACTTTTCCACCATGGCCATGATGCCATCATTTTTCTTGGTCGACCTTGGTAGTCCACTGATGAAATCCATGGAGATGGTTTCCCATTTCCATTCTGGGATTGGTAGGGGCTATAAAAATCTTGTTGGATGACGGTGTTCCACTTTAACTTCCTAGAACTTGAGGAACTTAGCTAGCTAGTTAGCTATTTATTTCTTCAAACCAAGCCAATAGAATCGTTTCCTAGTGGCCATGATCATCTTTTGATATCCTGGGTGACCAATATATGGCCTCTTATGTATTTCATCAATTATGAACCTCTTCAAGTCATCACAGTTTGGAATATACAACCTGTTTTTATAAGTCAACATCCCTTCCTCAAGCATTTGGTAGCCTTCATACTTCATCCCTGTAGGATCTTTTCTTAGGTATGAGGTCACGGTCTTAAATAATGCATCTGTCTCTTGCACATTTCTGATTCTTTCCCTAACATCCATTTCACAGGTGCTTACTGCTACCAGATGAATCATTTTTATACTTCTGCTAAGGGCATCGACCACCCTATTTTCCTTTCCTTTTATGTGTTTGATTTCAAAATCAAATTCACTTAGGAGAGCCATCCACCTAGCTTGCCCTACATTGAGTTTCGGTTGATCAAACAGGTGCCTCAACCCACAATGGTCTGTCATAAGCACAAATCTCCTTCCTAGGAGGTAGTGCCTCCACATTTTAAAAACATGTACTATGGCTGCCAACTCTAGGTCATGGGTCACATAATTGATCTCATGTTCATTTAATTTTTGGGACGTGTAGGAAATTACATGCCCTTCTTGCATAAGGAATCCTTTGAGTCCTTCCTTCCAGGCATCTGTACATACGAGGAAATCATTATCTGTGTCTGCAATCCATAGCAGGAGTGCATGGGTCAAGAGGTATTTCAATTCCTGAAATCTTTCTTCGCATTTTGACGTCCAAATGAATTTAATCCCCTTTTTCTAAAGGGCAGTGATTGGACAACCAATATTGGAAAACCCTTGTATGAACCTTCTATAGTATCCTGCTAAGCCCATGGAGGACCTAATATCAGATACATCTTTTGGGGTAGGCCATTCCATAATGGATCTGATCTTTTCAGGGTCTACTGCCACCCCTTCCTTAGATATGACATGGCCTAAGTAATGGACTTGCTTCTGAAGAAATTGCACTTGCTAAAATTTGCGTAGAGATGATGCTCTCTTAGTACTTGAAGTACGATTCTAAGATGTTCTTTGTGCTCCTCCCTCTTCTTGGATTAGATTAGGATATCATCAATGAAAACCAAAAAAAATTTGTCCAGGAATTTGCTAAGCACATTATTCATTAAGCACATAAATACATTATTCATTAAGCACTTAAAAGTGGCGGGGCATTGGATAACCCAGGCGACACCACCACGAATTCATAGTGACCATACCTCATCCCGAAGGTTTTTTTGTGGATGTCTTCATCCTTAATTCAGACTTGATGGTAGCCAAACCTTAAGTCGATCTTTGAGAATATGGATTCACCTCCCAATTGGTCGAACAAGTCATCGATTCTTGGTAAGGGGTACTTTCTCTTTATGGTTTCCTTATTGAGTTGTCTGTAATCTATGCACAGTTAGAGTGTGCCATCTTTCTTTTTCACAAATAGGACAGGTTCTCCCCACAGAGATACACTGGGTCGGATATAGCCTTTGTCCATCATCTCCTTTAGTTGTAGCTTGAGATAAACCAGTTCTAGCGTGCTCATCCTATATGGCACTCTAGATCCTGGTACTGCTCATGGTGTAAGCTCTATCGAGAAATCAATATCCCTTCTCGGAGGTGGACCTGGTACTTCTTCAGGGAATACATCCTTGTATTCTCTTAATATGGGGTGGTCCTCTAGTTTTTGTTTGTTGTCCTCAATGGATTCCAACACCTGTATTGCATATAAGGAACACCCTTTTCTGCAATACTTCTTCATTTGAAGGGCCAATATTTGTCTCACTGAGACAGGCTTCTGAATCCCTTGGAGGGTCATATTTCTCCCTTCTTTGTTTACACATTCTAAATTTTTATGATAACAGTCCATTTTAGTTTTATAAGAAGCCAACCAGTCCATACCAATCAACAGATCATAATATCTGAGGGGAATTATGTTAAGGGTCTCTCGGGTGGGCAATCCACCCATGATGAATTGGCAGGTTGGTATGGCCTCTGCCACATTTATTTTGGTTCCAGTGGCTAGTTATACCAACCATGGTTTAACATGTCTAATTGGTTGCAGTTTAAACTTATTGGCAGTATGAGGGGATACATAACTCAAATTATAACTTGGGTCAATTAAAATAGAAATTGGATGGTTGGCGATCATACCTTCTAGCTCCACTACTAAAGCTTGGTGGTCGGCTTGATTATTGTCCAGGGATGCATAGATTCGTGGCATGCTCCTAGCCACATCATTGACTATGTTAGATTCTTGGATATTGTAGACCGCCTTACTATCTTGTTGTATGTGTGGGAAGTCCCTCAATCTATGATTTTCTCCACAACCAAACATTTTAAGGGTTCCTTCTTTAGGTTATCAGTCTTTTTTGGGATTGTCTGAAAAGGTTTATTTCCACTTTGAGAGGAGAAATTTTTCTGATATACACTTCTAGCAGGAAGGCTCCCCCTAGAATATTTTCCATAGTTCTTAAATATTAAGGAGTTAAACCTTTTCTTCCGGAATCCCGAACTACTCTTCTTCTTCTAGTCCTTGTGCGGTCTTTTCTTTCTCCCAAACTATTCATAACAATACCTTACCTTCCGGATAGCTTCTTCTAAGGTCCTTGGTTCGTTGAACTCAATCCTATCCCAGTAGGTCTGAGGTAACCCATTAATGAACCACTACATTTTTTATTTTTCATATTTTATGTAGGGTACATACCTCAGTAGTTCAAGGAATTTATTGACAAATTCCTCTATGGGGAGTTGTCCAAGACGAAGTTCATAGAATTCCTTAGTTTTCCCATTCATGTATTTCTCTGACAGATACTGCTTCCTGAAGTATTTCTCAAACTGTTTCCATGACAAGTCCTTCTCATGGACTCCTTTCACATTCCTAAGGTCTTCCCACCATATGGAAGCCTTTCCATTCGGGCTGAAGATGGCTATTCAAGCCTTCAAGTTTTTAGAGTAGTCATGGACTCTGAAATACTTCTTTAAACCAAGCAGCCAAGCTTCCGCCTCTTGTCCCTTCTTAATCACTCCGTCGAAAGACGGTGGTTTGGATTTCTTGAACTCTTCAAAACTACGGGTTTTGGAACACTTTTGTTTCTTTCCTTTCCTCTGAGAATTTGAGTTGGCCCTACTACTAGAAGATCCTTTAGAGTTTTCATCTTCCTTTCCAGAGGACTCTCCCGACAAGTGTCCCCTACCTCCAGTTTGGACCTTCTTCACGGTACTTCTCCCAGTGGGGTCACTTATGGAGTCATGTTTTCAAGTCTCATGTGGAATTCGACTTATCTTCTTGTGTCGTCAGTTTGCATGATTGGTTGCGGGTTCATGCTACAGTTTCCTTTGTATGTCGGATAAGCTCTGTAGCAAGATTGCATTAATTTTTTTTTGTTTCTCTTGCTCCTTTATCAATCTCTTGTTGTCAGTCTTGAAACTCTGTAACTCGGCCCTGAGGCTCCTTACATTTTCATCCAAATATAGAGGGGTTTCCACTGCCCTCCTTTCATGAGATTCTTCATCTCTATTGTGGGAGCCATCCCCCACTTCATAACACGTCACCATCATTTAGTATTGGAGTTTTCCTATGATTTACTGACTACTCGAGTGTTGACAAAAACACTTATTGTTATCTAACAGTCTATTAGTTCATGAAAAATACATAGTTCAATTTCTTAATGCATACACATAGTAGAAAGTTTCATTCCTTTCTTTAATAACATTTTTAAATCAGACTTTTTAAGAAAGAGGTAAGGTAGGGTGTCATTCTTTTAAAAGTACTCTAAATAGATTTTTTAAGTGACTCGTTTGTGAGCCCATGAAGTTCAAGTGTTGTAACCATGCTCTAATACCAATTTGTAACACACCCACGATCGGGAAAAATAAATAAATAAATTATTTTTCCTCGATTAGTCGATTGCTCCATTCATGGTCTCCAATCCTAGCCAATGGAAATCAGGGAAGAACCTCAAATCCACTTAATAGGCCCTCTTTCCCTTAAATCGCAGGTTGTATGGAACCTACTACTTCTTCCTTTACGCCTTTAAGCTTCAACGTATTTAGGCAGAAGCTATTCGGGCTAAGTCCCATCCTTGATGTGACCAAGGCTGTGACCAGTCACCAAATCGAAATGCACGTCGTGATTTTGCATCTCACATCTTCACATCTTACGAAGTTCACTTGCTCGTCCTTCTCTCAAAATGAGCCGACGACCCAGATCTCTCCTCGATCCAACGACTCAGATCAAATCACGATTTCACGTTTCACAAGTACCCATAAGTCTACTTCCGAATTCCTGAGTTGCGGACTCCAAATAAGACTAGATCTACAATCCATGATCTTCCTTCGATCGACGAATGTGATCAAGTCACAATTTTTCATTTCACGATTTTGGAGGTTAGTTCACCTCTATTCTCTCGATTCCCGATTTCACGATATTTGCGAGCGTCAGATCAACAGCTCGCCACTCCCCACGATCTAACGGCTCAGATCAAATCGCAATTTCTCGTTTCACGAGTTCTCACAACTCCACCCCTTGACTTCCCTGAGTCACGAGTCAGCTAAATGCTGACCTCTCGCCACATGTCCTCTTGGATGGATGGTTCTGATGATTTCAGGACTTTGGAGCCCCGTTCCTCTTGTGTACCCACAAGGATTATCGTTAGTGCACTTTAACTTGATTGGGCGGCCACGATTATTTTACGCTCTGACCGAACGATCGAGATTTGTTCTCCTCTATGCTTACTGTTGAGAGAATTATATGATAATAATTGTGACATAAATTATCAATCCAGAGTCGTAATATTATGAGATGTATGCAAAGTATATGAAGGGTAAGAGGATTTCTAATCTATGCTAATGATTGAAAAGAAACATGTTAAACTACTGTCGTTGAATCTAAATCTAAGAAAGCACAAAATATGCAACTAATCTATGAAAGGAAACCATCCTAATGCTACATAAACTTGAGACTAAAACTGAATCTATGAAATCAAATGAGACATAATCTAACTATGAAAGAAAAAACTTAATCTAACTACGAAAGCATGAAATCTATAATTAATCTATGAAAACATGAAAGTGCATAAATTAAATCTAATGAAAGCATTTTAAAAACATCTACAACAACACACGACAAAAAGGTAAATGACAAACCACTATGAGAAAGTAAAATCTTGCATTAAAACAATCCAATACATGACAAATAATGAAAATCACTATCTCAAAACTACAAGACTATGAATCAAAGCTCAATCACTCTATTTTTCTATTCTCTATTCTAGAGAGAGGGCTCCTCCTCAAATGAGGAGAAAACCCACCTATTTATACATGAGTAAAGATAACAAACTCATAATTACAGATCCACTTTTCTCTCAACCTATCCCTTCAAATTCTCCACAAATATCTTAGATAAGATATTCTATCCATGATCTTCTCCTTGAAGTTAGCTTGCATGATTATCTCCAAATCAAAACTTGAAGATGAAATTCGAATTTGAAGCTAGGTGGTGATTTTTGATTTTGTGAAAATCTTCAAATATGCTTGTAGTCATCACAAAACTCATCCAACTTTGAGATATAATGAAAATATGTTAATTTTCTAATATTTAGTCACGAATTCTCTTAAAAATACTCAAAATAAATAATTTGGAAAATGGAAATGTAAACCCATATGTTTTTATGAAAGTGATGATAATTATGGTTTTATGGAAGAATGAAATGGAAATAAAGGTGACAAATGGTATATGAAAGATGAATAAAGTGTCGTATTTTTGTGACCCAACATTCCCCCCAACTGAACTTGTTGCATGTCCTCATGCAACTTTGCATGAATTCTCTTTAGGATTTTGGCATCTTAGCTGTGACTTTACATGATGATCATGTGTAATGATAAATAATTTCATGATGAGATACATGAGTGGCAACTAATATTTCTTATGGTTGGTTCTTGTGTGACAACCATCAATATGACAAATGTTGGTTCTTGTGTTAACAACATTTGTTTTTTTTACTTATTTTCTTGCTGCAAGTCATAATATTGGAAACATGCATGTACTGGAAATGATAAGTCATCAATGTACTTAGAAAGCCCTTTTTTTCTTCTTATTTGAATCATGCCAATATATATAGCAATATTTTTTGAATCAAAATGCAACCAGACATAGTTTGGGAAAAACATGTTAGTAAATGGAAAATGAGATGATGAATATGTAAATGGAATTATGAAATGAATATTCCTCCCCAACTAAAGATGTGGTATGTGTAGGAAAAGGAGAATACTAAGGTAAGGACATTTTCCAAATTTATCTATTTTTAGCACTTAAGGAATTGCAAGATTAAAGATTAGAAAAGAACATACCTCCACTTACCCAAAAGTTGATGAACTATGCAAATAGGAATATGGCCGATGCGGCTACTGGAGCATGGAAGATGTCACTGCTGTATGATCATGTGAAAGGTGAATGCTATTGTAGCTGCAATTGCTAGAACTAATGAATCATAGAATATGAAGTGGAAGAATCTGAACTGCTGCTGGTGAATCATGGAAAAGAGAAACTATGGAAGTGGAATTGTGGTACTCTCATATGGCTGGACAGATACTGCTGCAACTGCCGATGGAGTCATGGAAAAGTGTATAGTCATCACCCACTGCTAATCTCGATGGTACAATTCTAGTCATGCGAATGAATGTGTCGATGTCGAGCATGAAGAGAAGTCATTGGATTACCGACCATTGATGAATGTCATTAACCAATGTGAGGAGAACTCACCATTGATGTCAATGAGTGCCAAGGTAATCGATTACATCTTACGAAGTGCGAATAAATGTGTTGATGTCGAGCCCCTTGCAAGATCTAACAATCAGGGGACAATGATGTTTTCACATGATTGTCAATGAAATAACTTGCCATTAAGGCATGCAAGCCTCCAGGTACTCAAAAGAAACTCTAGTCTATATCCCAGATAAGGTGCTGAGGTCGATGAGGCAAGACTTGTTGAAAGGTGGGCCTTAAGGAATCCCACATCAGTCAACGCAAGTTTGTAAAAATGATTGGTAGGACTATAGATGAAAAGGCCTCAGTAGCAACAATGTGTAGGAAAAAGAAAGCAGGGTAATGTAGTCATCAAAAAGGGAACTGAATGGTTTTATTTGCAAGGAAAAATGAATGGAAAAAGATAAAGAGATGTATGCAACTTAGAAAGGTAGGTGCATGCGAAGTCATGAAGGATAAGGCGATGGGAAATGGACTTAACGACATGGTTGACGAATAAAATTGGAAGGAGAAATGCGGGTATTCATAACGCAAATGGGTTTATGAACGGTCTCTTGTGTAACTGCAAACGCCATGAGACGTATGAAGATCAGCTCCTTCAAAGTGTCCAACAAGGCATGTTTCACGGAAAGATTTTGTGATTCTCGAAAATCACTTCGTCATGAGATGTGACCGGCTCTGAACCTGAAAAAGCTTAGTACCAATTCCTACATGAAAACTTGTGAGAAGTTTGAAAAACTAATCATGGAGAAGGAAGTACGAATGCGGAAAAAGAAAAGATGTTTTTACCTATTGTTGTTGCGTGCTAGATTCTTCTGCCGATTTCTGTCAAAGTGACTTAAAAAAAAACAAATTAATGTTAAGCATATTGTTTTTAGGAATTAGAGAATGTCCATTTGCAAAAAAAAATTGTCTTTGTTGTTTTTGTTTTTATAATTTGTTTTTATTTTTGTAATTTTTATTTTTTATTTTATTAGGTTTCACCTAAAATTTATTTTTATTATGTTTTTGCTATTTTATATATATATGTGTATATTTTTTCCAAGTTCGAAGGCAAATCACTATTAAGATAAAATAAAATTATATTATATCTGCATAAAATCCTAAATATCTCTCGCTCGCACTCATCTATCCATTCATCCAATACAGTAAGTAACATTTCTATGGACTGAACAATACTATTATCTGTATATAAAGGACTGAGAAGAAAGAAAAGACATGAATGAGTGTCTTCTCCATTCTGACGAACATTAAGATGCTTAAACAGGTGAATTTAGGTGTGGCCCTTCTCCTCCTCCTTCACGGGGCCACCTCCACTCTCATGGCACCCTTTTTGCCTAGCTGAAGGAAGACACAGACTTAGACTTGTTCGTTAATGAAGAATAAGAACCAGGCATGCAGAAATCAAAGTTTTCTTCGTGCATGGGCTTCTTGAAGGGATGGAGCCAGCGGCCATTGGTGATTTGCTATGAGGAGTTGACGGGATGCCCCCACAATCCCCATGCCAAGCCATACAACAAATTCTCTACCAATCTTCATTTCCTCTTCATGGATTCTTTGCAATTAATCAACGCCACCACCGAATCTATGCTTAGAGTGATGCAGAAACCATGAGCGTCGACCAACCTCCAGGATCAACTTCACATCTATCACCTATATTAAAATGAAGGTGAAAAAATGCCAAAAATACGAAGCGTGAAAGAATTAACGTACAGAGGGATTAAGTGCCTGGTTAAAGTTGAAAATACCTTCCCTACGATTCGCAGAGCACTACCATAAAAATTCATTACCGTTGGAAAAATAAAAACCTTTCCAAAAGAGATGGTAAAGGAAAATGAGGACCAAAGGCAATGCAATCAAGTCTCACTTTGTAATTTCAGGTGGCTTTTGCAAACAACAAAGTGAGAAGGCTCATATTTCTGGAGATCTGCAATGATAATCCTGATCAACCAAGCGTTGATAACTCACGGACTGGCAAACTCGTTTCTATCCCTTTGCTGCCCACGCTGCCCATGGTCGGCCATTTATTTTCGTCTAATTCCATCGTAGACGGGTAGGTCGTTGGAAGCACAAATCACCGAATTGAATTCCATGGCCACTTTATCAGGAGTAGATCTAATTTTCAGAGCCATATTCATGCCTAGGCGTTGAGCATTGGCACACCTATGCCATCAACAACAGTTTATCGAATAAGAGGCAAAAACTTCTATGATTTGATAGATAGATGATTATTCTTTGGATTCATTGTTGAACGCCTGCTATCTCGTTGACACAAGAAAATAAGTTCTTCTCTCTATTATGGGTTCGACCAACACTATAATTGAATACTCTCTCCTAAGGGAACACATTGATTACGCAGACCTCTCACAATTCTGCATGTTGGTCATTCATGGATTTTCATGCAGGAAATCGCTGGATCCAAACTACATGCACATGGGATCCTTTTCGTATTCAACACACAGCTGGTGGCTTATTCTCCCTGATTGGAGGAATTTTCTTCCAGTGGGTTCCATGTAGCTCATGGCAGTTCCCAAGAGAAAGGTGACGTCGACATTCAAATTACACTTAAAATCAGTGCTTTTCTTCCCCGTGAAGACACTGCAGATAATTGGATTGCCTTTATTTCACGCTTGTGAACCTTGCTAATTTTTAATGGTTGTGTTGCCCAGGAGTACCAGCGAATTGTCCATTTGGCCATTAAGAATATGTTCACTTTACTTTGTCCTTTAATTTTGTGGCCTTTATTGGACATTGAGATTGCAATCAAGGATGCCCAAATTTGTTTTTGTTTTTTTGTTTTATTTTTATTTTTTTAAGGTATTTATATCTTTTTGTTTTATATGATAATTTTTCATTTTTTTATTTTTGTATTTATATATTATGTTTTTATTTTTATTTCTATAAATTTAAAATTAAAAGAGTCCTAAACATTTTGGTGTTTAATCATTTTTTTATTTTTTATTCTATTTCAAAAAAAAACAAAAACAGAGATATCTAAAAATTTTTTTATTGATTGAAGATAAAAAGAAATTCATGAAAAATTTATTAGCAAATGGAGACAACTGAATTGCAAATTAAATATGAAATTATTTAAGCATATTTGCAAATCATCAATTTATTCATTCCTGAAAATGATTTTAGTCATCCTACTTTCTAATCCTCACGATAGCATGAAGCGCGGAGGAGAGCATACTTATTGAAAACTAACCAACCTACTCTATTCTACTCTAATTGGAAATTAGAAATCAGTTACGTAGTGTAACCATACACCCAATAGTAATAAGAATATGTTCACTATGAATTTTGCAATTGACCATCGAAAGTATATATAACTATGCGAAATTAATTGTTGAGACTGTGATTTAACAAAACAAAAATAAAAACTAAATGGATCTAACCTGGTACCTGCTTGAAACCATTTTTCAATAATGCTTTCATAGGCATAGTTTTCACTTCTCAGATCATGTCGCAACTCCTCATTATCCTCCTTGATCTCCTTCTCACATAATTGTTCGTCATCAGATGTGCATGCTTCTTCGAATATTGTTTCTTCTTTGGTTTCTTCAGGAGGAGTAATTACATCTTTGGCTGCTATCAGGATCTCCTCTTCTTGAGAAGAGGAGATTCTGGCTTTTGCTAGGATCTGAGTGAGATGATCTAGACTTATGCTCATTGAAAAATAATTTTAATGAAAATCAAACCAAATGCTAAAACAAAAATGAAAAACTAGTACGAAACAAGTGCAAAACAAGTGCGAAATGAGTACAAAACCAAAGATGAACCAAATCAAAAGCAAACTAGTATGAAAGCAGAAACTAATTCACAATCCAAACTAAGAAATTAAAACTATTTGTAAAAATAAAACACACCAAATGATGTAGGAGCATCGCTCACTCATCAAGCGAGCCAGCACATTTAGAGGAAACAGCTGAACATCGCCAGCACATATATTTTTGAATTGCTTTGAAAGTTGTTGCGCCGACCTTTAATGAAGGCATTTATAAAGAAGGCACTTGTACATTGTAATGGACCTTGAATGGATAAGCTCTCGTCCTTAGTAGATAGGAAGGAATTTAATAGTTTTAATGTTGTTAGATAGGAATTAATTGTAGATTTGATAGTTGTAGGATTCGAGAGGGAAACGAGACATAGACACCCTCCTTTGTACATTGTAACATTATCAAGCATTCTGAAGAGAAGAGAAAACAAAGAACTTGTGAAGAACACCCATGTACAGATTGAATTAATAGAATAGAGTCTTTTGATTCAACTTCATGGTTGGTGTTATTTCTCTGTGTTGATATTATGATCATGAGTATTTGCTTTCTTTTATGTACTTGCTTTTATATGCTGTGCATGTGATTTCAGAGGTTTAACTGAAGTCTGAGAGAGAAGAGGATAGGCTTCAATTGTTTCTCTGTTTGATCTGAGAGATTCCTGCATAGAGGGCAATGGAATTCATCTGCATAGAGTGCGTTGATGAGGCTAGACAGTTAAACTCTTATCCTCATTCGCCCAGAAGTTGATTTGGGTTGGTAGAGTCGTGCAAGGAAGTGCAGGCTGAATTCGAAGTCTCAGTCGTGAATCTAAGCAGGAAGCTAAGGACTGTTATTGTAGGATGTACACAGAGTCTGGAAGAGTTCAACGCTTTGAGAGCTGTTGAAGGTCGAGCATGTGAAAGTGTGTATAAAGTCTCTAAAGGAGTCAGAGTCGACAAGTTCAGGAGGGACAGTTCCTTCTTGATACTGTGGGAAAGGACCCATGAGAAAACTCGAATAGGAAAGAGGTTTTGAAGCAGAAGAAATCTCCAAGGGGGAGAATCAATGGTCAGGATTCGCAGGTTAGATCCGTGAATTCCCGATGACCGTCAGATCTTGGAGAAGCTGCACGAGGTTTAGTCCTTAGGCGCAGGAGGGAGGACCAAAGCCCATCAGGATTCGACATCCGAAATTTGGGGAGGTGAGAGTTTCATACTCGTCGAAATCGCTAATCACGATTTCCCGAAGTCGTTGGAGCTGTTGATCTCAGCATGGACACATGGCATGAGATCCTGGAGAGTCAGGATTCGGCACTTCAGGACTTTTAGTGTCGAAGGGATCGCAGCAGATTCGTGAAACCTTGAATTTTGAAGGGTCCCACGGTGATAGTGGGGTATTTGACAGGTGGCATCGCGATTCAGAGTTCAGGACTTGGAAGGTCCTATGAAATGAGGCTACGAAAGTCGTGATTTCCCGATCGGTGATTTCCCGAGTTCCACCAGTGTGTGGGGTCCAAGCGTCATCAACGAGGATAGGTGGCATCGTATCGGAGAATCGGTACATCGGGTCTTGGGGAATTGAGAGACAAGAAACCCGTGACCATAAGACTCGCGAATTCGCGAAGTCCGATTTCCCGGTTGTGAAGGGAGGTTAGTGCAGAGTAACCTGTGGGTGACTAAAGGTCCCGATATGGGATCTGAGGAGCATTGTAGCTCTTCGGGCCTGAGTCTAAGAAGGTCCTAGTGAAAGCGGGTTGCCTAGTGGGGTGATCTGCATCAAGTGGTATCAGAGCGGGAAGTTCATGCTTTCAGTAGCAGAGAGGAAAAATCATCATGCCACCGAGAAGAGGAAGACAATCACCCAATCCAGAGAGGGAAAGGGAATTGTCTGGGGAAAGGGAAATGTCCAGAGAAGGAAGTAGCCATGGACAAAATATAGAAATAGAGAGGGAAATATGAAATCTTCATGACAGAATGGAAGATATGGAAGTAGCGCAGAGACGCACAACCAATATGGGAGATCTAAGTGACTCTGAAGGCGAGGCGGAGGCTATACCACAAGAAGAGGTCACAATAGAGGAGGCATCAACTGCGCGATTGATAAAATCTATCGCCATGATGAGCTCCAAGACCAAAATGGACATTCCCGTCTATGAGGGGAATCTAGATGCGGAAGAGTTGCTGGACTGGATCAGAGCTCTCGACACCTACTTCGATTACGAAGATATCGAAGAGGATAAGAAGGTAAGGCATGCTGTTACCAAGTTGAAAGGACATGCAGCCTTATGGTGGGACGAACTACGGGCGGATAGGCGTTCCAAGGGTAAACAGAAAATCAAGAGCTGGGACAAGATGATTGCTAAGATGAAAGCAAAATTCATCCCCAGAGATTATCAGATCACTCTGTTCAGGTGAATGCAGAACCTGAGACAGAAGATGATGACGGTGAAGGAGTACACTGAAGAGTTTTACAGACTCAATATCATAGCAGGTCATCGGGAGAGCGATGATGAGAAGGTGGCGAGATATCTGAATGGTCTGAGGTATGAAATTCAGGATGAGTTAAGCATGGCAACTATCAGGACTGTTGAGGATGCTTACCAGATGGCTCTGAAAGCCAAGGAGAAGCTGAGCCGTAAGCAAGGACAGCGAGGGCGAGGCTGGAGTCAGCCCAGAGGCAAGGCAGTTTCCCAAGAACGAACTCAGAAGCCCAAGGAGGAATGGCAGAAACCTCAGGGTAAGGTTGAGAGAGGTGAAACCTCACATCAAAGGCAGCAATATGCTGAGCCGAGGAGACAACATACAGAGCAGGGTGGCGGATATGCTGACACGGATTATTTTCCTCGAACCAGAGGTAGGGGAAGAGGCAGAGGAGGAATCATCACATGTTTTACATGTGGGAAGAAGGGACACAAATCATTTGAGTGTCCAGAGAAAAAGCAAGCCGAAGGGGAAGCTCACATCACAGAGGCGCAGAGGCGTGATGTTGAGGATGAAGACACTGGAAGTGGAAAGTCACTAACGGTACACAAAGTTCTCTTAACACTCGAGAAAGAGGTGGAGGACACAGCTCAGAGAACTAGACTATTCAGAACCACATGCAAGACCAAGGGCTGGAAATGCAAGGTCATTGTGGACAGCGGAAGCACCGACAATCTCGTTTCGACCGAGATGGTGGAGAAATTAGAGCTGGAAATGACTGATCACTCGAGTCCATACAAAGTATCATGGCTGCAAAAACGACACCAGTTAAGTGTTACGAAACAATGCTTGGTTGATTTTAAAATGGGAGAATATAAAGATAAAGTCCTATGTGATGTCATTCCCATGGATGTCTGTCATGTATTATTGGGTAGACCTTGGCAGTATGACCAAAATGTGGTTCATGATGGTAGAATGAACACATACACCTTGGAGAAGGATGGGATGACCCATAAGTTGCTTCTGATAAAGGATAAGGAAGTGAAACCGGAAGTAAGCAGTACAATACTTCTCATGAGTGGGAAGGAGCTTTTCACAGAGATGGAGAAAAATGAAGATCCACAATTCTTTGTGGTCAGCAAACCGAGAATTATCCTGATTAGCACAAGAGTGGACGACTTGCCAGAAGAGATTCAGGAACTACTGGGAGAGTTCGCTGATATCATCATGGACGAACTACCTCGTTCGTTGCCACTGATGAGGAGTGTGAGTCACCACATTGACCTCATACCTGGAGCAAGTTTTCCAAATAAGGCAGCGTACAGGTTGACACCTCAGGAGAATGAGGAGGTCAAAAGGAAAGTGCAGGATTTGCTGGATAAAGGACTGGTGAGGGAGAGTCTGAGTCCGTGTGCTATTCCGACAGTACTAAGTCCAAAGAAGGATGGAGGCTGGAGGATGTGTACAGACTCCAGAGAAATAAACAAAATCACCATCAGGTACAGATTTCCACTGCCGAGAATGGATGATCTGATGGATTGCCTAAGCAGGGCAAATTATTTTTCGAAGATCGACCTCAAGAGAAGATACCACCAGATTTGCATGAGAGAGGGTGATGAATGGAAGACAACATTCAAGACAAATGAAGGTTTGTATGAATGGATGGTCATGTCGTTTGGCTTGACAAACGACTGAGCACATTTATGAGACTGATGAATGAAGTCCTGCGGGAATTCATCGAGAAGTTTGTAGTTGTATATCTGGATGATATTTTGATCTACAGTAAGACCAAGGCTGAACATTTGAAGCATTTGGCTATTGTGATGAGAAGATTGCAGCAGGAGAAGTTGTTGGTCAACATGAAGAAGTGTTCCTTCATGAAAACAGAGCTCATTTATTTGGGTTTTGTGATTTCGGCAAATGAGTTGAATATGGATCCTGAGAAAGTGGAAGTAATTAGGAATTGGCCATCATCGAGAAATGTTTTCGAGATGAGGAGTTTCCATGGATTGGCTAGTTTCTACAGAAAATTCATTAGGAATTTCAGTGGAATTAGTGCAGCAATGATGGACACCATGAAAAAACGACATAAATTTTTTCATTGGACAACACAAGCTGAGAGGAGATTCAATCTGTTGAAGCGGAAGATAACAGAGCAACCAATTTTGGTGTTGTCAGACTTTTGAAAGACATTTCAGGTGAAATGTGATGCGAGCGGATATGCTGTAGGAGGAGTCTTAAGTCAGGATGACAGGCCAGTGGCATATTTGAGCGAGAAACTGGATGATGCAAAGCTGAAGTACTCCACATATGATAAAGAGTTTTATGCCATCATACAGGCATTAAAGAAGTGGAGGCATTACTTGATACCCAAAGAATTTGTTCTGTATAGTGATAATCATGCATTGCAGTTTGTAAGTCAATAGGAGAAATTGAACCAGAAGCATGCAAAATGGGTAAAGTACATGCAAAATTTCACATTTGTAATTAAACACATTTCAGGGGCTGCTAACAAAGTGGCTGATGCTTTGAGCAGGAAATGTTTGTTGCTGCAGGAATTCAGAGTCAAAACGTTGGGTTTTGAAAATATGAAGGACATGTATGTAAGGGATGTAGATTTTGCAGAAGCATACGAGGTGGATGAGAGTCCAGTTCTCAGGGATCGGAGTCCGTGGATAGACTACATGATCCAGGAGGGATTGTTGTTCAGAGGCAATCAACTATGCATTCTGAATTGCTCCATGAGGGAGAATTTGGTGAAGGAGAAGCACAGTGGAGGATTAGCAGGTCATTTTGGACATGATAAAACATTCGCAAAGCTGAGTGAATCGTATTTTTGGCCAGGCATGTGAGCAGATGTTAAACGATTTGTTGACAGATGCATGATTTGTCAACACGCGAAGGGGAGAAAACACAACACGGGTTTTTACCAGCCATTGCCCATACCTGAGAGACCATGGGAGGCAATTAGCATGGATTTTGTGTTAGGACTGCCGAGAACACAGAGAGGGGTTGATTCCATCTTTGTGGTGGTAGATAGGTTCTTGAAGATGGCACATTTTATATTGTGTCAAAAGACCAGCGATGCGACTCACATCACAAACTTGTTTTTCAAAGAAATTGTCAGATTGCATGGATTGCCGAGAAGCATAGTCTTGGACAAGGATACTAAATTCATAGGTCATTTTTGGAGGACGCTATGGAAAAAGCTCAGAACTAATTTGGCTTTTAGTTCATCTTATCATCCGCAAACAGACGGACAAACAGAGGTGGTGAATAGAAGTCTGGGGGATTTATTGAGAAGCCTAGTGACAGAGCACCACAACAGTTGGGACCAGATATTACCACAGGCAGAGTTCGCGTACAATGATTTGGTGAATCTGAGTACAGGAAAAATCCCATTCTAGATTTTGTATGGAACACAACCAAGAGGAGTTTATGAACTCAGAGAGTCAGAACAAGGTGCAATTAGCAGCGGGAGTGCTGAGGAATTCGCTGAAGCGATGCAGGAACTTCACAGTCAGGTGAAGCAGCGACTGATGAAGTCAAATCAAGAGTACAAGCGCAGAGCCGATCAATGGAAGAGACAACTTCAGTTTGAATTTGATGATATGGTTTTGGCACACTTGAGGAAGGAAAGGTTCCCAAGGGGAACATATAACAAACTCAAGATGAAGAAAATCGAGCCATGCAGAGTCCTGAAAAAGTTTGGAGAGAATGCATACGAGCTTGAGTTGCCGGATGGCATTGAGATATCTCCGATTTTTAATGCTTTGGATTTATATCCATACAGGACTGGAGAAGGTGAGATCGGAAGAG